>CM024764.1:45758009-45819859 GCA_014218235.1 Colocasia esculenta | reverse complement strand
GGGTCTGCATTCGCCACCACCATGGCCGAAGGAGTTGCACTCCTTGCAAAGAACTGGCTTCCACTCGTATTCGACAGTCACCACTTCACATGAACCATCTTCGTTCATTATTGAGACTTCAGAGGGAAAAGCCGCGCCTGCATCGACCAGCACACACACTCTCGCAAAGTGCAAGCGCTTCCTCTTGGTTGTCAGAGAATCCATATGCAACGGGCGACCCAAGAGACTGGCTAATTTACTCAATCCACGAACTGTCCACCACCTGAGGGGGAGCCCTGGGAAACGTACCCAGACAGGAAGATTGCTGCACCTTCTCTCTTAGGCTACAAATATCTTTCCAGCTGATCATATAAATGGTGTTTTGAGAGGAGGATCCCTGCCAATAGAACTTGCAGAGGATTTGCTCAATTTCATGGAGGATAGCCAAAGGGAGAAGAAAGGAAACATACCAGTAAATGGAGTAGGCCGAAAGGACAGACTTTATGAGCTCCAGTCTTCTTGCTCTTGAAAGAAGCTTGGTTTTCCAAGATTCGATTCTCTGCTTAATTTTTTCAGTAATCGGCTGACAGTGCTTTCTCTTGAGGGAACTACTCACCAGAGGAAGACCCAAGTAAGGAGTTGGGAGATTCCCAGTTGGAATGTTAAGAGCTTCTTGAATGGCAGTTTTGTTTTTCACTTTGCCACCAATATATAATCTACTCTTCTCAGTATTTAATTTAAGCCCAGAGTAGTGATAGAACTCTTGAAGTAAATTCTTAAGAGTAATAGCTGAGACAACATCATCCTTGAAGAAAATGATAAGATCATCTGCAAACACAAAATGAGAGATAGAAACGCTACCAGCAGAAGGAACTTTGATCTTCTTATTCCGAACAACATCTTCAATGAGGCAGGTAAATCTGTGACGGCCCTCATTATACCGGTACGGTTATACCAACCCACGTCGGTATAGCAAGCGTCATCACAGTGGGACATTTACCCAAACGATACAAACAGCTGAGATACACGCGAATATATGACAGTGTAGCGGAAGTAAAAGACAACTGTCTTCATTCATTCATCATCCACATTTAACATACATGAAATCGCAATAACATTAAAGAACTTAAAAGTTCACATAATTTAATTGCTGAAAATTAAGTACACAATGTCCACACTTATACAATTTTCTCATGATTTCTAGTACAATGTCCCTTTTACATACTATGAAAACACAAAAGGGGTACACTGCTCCAACAATCTAAACTCCGCGCTCGAAGTCCGTCTCTACCGTCTCCTCCACGGGAGTCTCGTCACCGTCTATACTTGTACGCCGAAGCAAGAAGTGAGTCTTAAGACTCAGCAAACAACACTACTCATAACATACACGTATAAGTCATAGTGGTTTCTACATGCACATTCACAAATTTCAACATATGGCATGCTAGTCATTTGAAAGTTGCAACCTATCATGAAAGTTTTACAATTTAATACATGGATCATGCTTTCAGATTTCTAAGAATAAAACTTACCTATCACATGCTCTCTATTCAATTTACTTGTGAAATTTTGCCTTTAAAGAGCCAAGACATGAGAGCTACCAACATGAACACTGTGCATATATGAAGGGAAAACACAACTAGCATGGATTTTACATGTTCTTAAGCACATACATAGACATTTTCACATGCTTTAAGTTGCTGGTTTCACATGGTTTAATGGCTGTAAACCTACACATGAGAGCTACAATGTTGTTTAAAACATACCATGTGAACAACCAATCATGCTATTTGTACACGTGCTCATCAATTATCCCTAACATGGATTCTAGACATTTTCGCACATATAAACATGATGATAACAACATGAAATTACTGATTTCACATGGTTTCAGATTTGTCTCATATGGATTTCAATGTCATATCCTCACATTTTTAGCTTCACATTTTCTTTACACAAGTTTCCAATTCACATGGTTGCACTTTGCACATACACATTTCACATTGTTCACTTACACATTAACACATGAACACATACACATTACACATTCACATTTTAGGTGCCGTGACACATAGTCCAAACCACCAAAGAAGGACATATACACATCACATTACACATAGACGCCATCTAGGCATTACAATGGCGACTCTTGGACTGCGCAGACTGGGAGAACAAGTCTCCACCCTAACCAGTGGTACTTGTCCACCTCCAAGATTTCCCCCTAATGCCCTTAGGGTCACATACACATTGAACTTTCTCAAGGGGACTTTTCCCTGATACAGTTCCACTGCCCTCTACGGAAGCAGTGTCACATTGGCACAGTTACACATTTACACATTTTACCGATTTACACATGGTTTTACACATATCACTTTTCATCCCATTAACTTTCTCACTCACATGCATATCTCTATTTTCCTGACATGACACTACAGATTTCAAGAGTTTAACACACAGTAAATTCACCAATCAGGTTGGGTTTAAACGATATCTAATCACTTTACGATGACATGCATAAATTTTTACATTTCACATGGAAAAAGTGCAAACTCCTTATATACTGATCCAAATGATCTGGAAATTTAACCACATGCTATTTTTGGGTTCAAGATCATACCTTCAATTTTTCAGATTTTTCTGAGCTAAATAGAATTTACAGAAAATCAAATACCTATTTAGCATGCCATTCATAATTTAATTTGACATGGAGTTTAACACCATCATACATTTTTGCCACTTACTGTCTGAACCCTAACATGCCCATAATCATAGAATTTCTTCAGAGTTTTCTGAGCAACATACCATTTTCTCAAGGTTTTATAACCCTACACATGCTTTTCTAAATTCAATTTCAGAAAGCGTAATAATTCAAATAAGCATGGAGGATTTATCAAATTTGAGTACACATATACTGATCCACTAACTTCATGATCCGGCAAAACTTAGGGCACTCAGACTAGTCCTAATCATAAAACATGGATTGGCAAGATCACCAAAAAATCATGCTTGAAATTTCATGGGATAATAATCTCTAACATTCACCACCACACATCATAACTCATCCATCCACACACCACATTCATCACCTCAACATTATACATACATATAAATGATTTACAGTATATCCTCATCATGAAACATATCGAAAATAATTGTATAGAAGGGCAAAACAGGTCACTGTTCTGTCCAGATGAACTTGGCGGCGGTCTCTGGCCGCTGATTCAAGGTCAACGTCATAGTCGATGGACGCTAAGCATGATCTTAGTGACCAGGGACATTGCCGTTAATTCAGGTCTGTGCAGAACACAGACCCGAGCTCTCAAGATAGGGTGAATGTGGGGGTCAAGGACACGAAGAAAAATACACAAAAATGTTAAAACCATCCTAGACTCATACGGGAACCTTATGGTAGGGTCACTTGCCTCTAGAAAATTGCTCCAATGGATCTAAATGCTCGGAGAAGCTCTCCTTGGGCCGTCCCAAAAAGTGCAGAAATGTCCTTCAAGATCTCCTTCCACAGAGGCTCTTGGATGATCTCCACAGCAAAGAAATGTCGGGGAGGCCTTCCTCGATGATCCCTCTAGCCTCCAGTTGTAGTAGAACGCCGGACAAAGCTTCAGAAGTTCGGATTTTGGGCTGCAAGGATGGGGTTTTCTCACAGTCCGAAATAGGGTTTTCTCCTCTTGTTTCTCTCTTGCAAAAGGGTGAAGAGAGGGGTTGGGGAGCAGATTCGGGTTTAGACATATGGGAGAGGCTTCTCTCCCACTCACAGGTGACAAGATGGCTCTCAGAGCAGTTAGGGACAGCTCCCCAATGGGTGAGCTACCTTGTTTCCGGAATTTCTTGCTCTGCAACGCATGCAGGTCAGAGAAATCGGCGTCCACATCGTTAGACGCCAGGATTAGTGTTGGCGTCCATAGGTGGAGGTTGACACCTCCTCGACGTCCTGGTATTGACGCAAATCTGGCCTTCGGCCAGAACTCTAAAACATGCAGAAAACTATGCATGCCATGCATATATATATGCAATATGTATATGGTAGTGTATCTATGCTATCACCATTCAATACATGCATTATTTACATCTAGTATAAACACATGCACACGTAATTGTACTAATTAATACGTACGTAAATATGTATATACATACACGAGCACAAATATACACACACAAATACAAATAATGCGACGGAAATTCGAGGGCCTTACACCCTCTCCCCCTTTAAGAAACTTCGTCCTCGAAGTTAGAACGACACTACTCAAACAAAAGGGGATACTTCTTCTTCATCGCATCCTCAAGCTCCCAAGTAGGCTCCTCTCGTGAGAAGTTCCGCCATAGGACCTTCACCGATGCAATACTCTTGTTCCGGAGATGCTGAACCTTCTGGTCAAGAATGGCTACTGGTTGCTTGACATACGAAAGATCTGGCTGGATCTCTACTGGCTCATGACTAATCACATGAGACGGATCTCGGACATACTTCCTGAGCATAGATACGTGGAATACAGGGTGAACGCTAGCCAAAGCTGGGGGTAATGCTAGCTCATATGCCACGCTGCCCAAACGTCTGAGAATCTCATATGGGCCAATCAATCTAGGGCTTAGCTTGCTATGCCTGCCAAATCTAACGACACCACGAGTAGGCGATATCTTCAAGAAGACATGATCGCCAACCTCGAACTCCAAATCCTTTCTCCTGTTGTCGGCATAACTCTTCTGCCTATCCTGTGCCACAACAAGCCTCTTCCTGATAAGCTGGATCTTATCCGAAGTTTCCTGAACTAACTCCGGTCGATCAACTGCCTATCACCAGTCTCCTCCCAACATAACGGAGATCTGCAGGGCCTACCATACAACTCCTCGAAAGGAGCCATACCAATGCTAGCATGAAAGCTGTTGTTGTATGCGAACTCCACAAGAGGTAAATGGCGCTCCCAATCATCCTTCCAATCCAGAACACACGCCCTCAACATATCCTCGAGCGTCTGGATAGTCCTCTCGGACTGTCCATCGGTCTGGGGATGAAACGCCGAACTGAGCTTTAGCTCCGAACCTAACGCATCCTGAAGACCCTTCCACAATCTCGAAGTAAATCTCGGATCTCGATCTGAAATAATCGACTTCGATACGCCATGCAATCTAATGACACTACTAACATACAATCTAGCTAAACTCTCTACTGACTGCTTCTTCTTCATAGGCAAGAAATGAGCAGTCTTCGAGAGTCTATCCACAACTACCCAAATCGAGTCATTGCCCCTTCTAGATCGAGGCAAACCCGAAACGAAGTCCATAGTGACAGCTTCCCACTTCCACACTGGGATATCCATCCTCTGCATAAGGCCGGATGGTCACTGTCGCTCGGCCTTCACTTGCTGACATACTAGACATGTAGACACATAATCCACAACATCCTTCTTCATACCGGACCACCAAAATGATCTTTTCAGGTCTTGATACATCTTAGCGTTACCCGGATGAATAGAGAATCGCGATCTATGAGCCTCCGCTAACACATGCTCACGGACATCCACTAAATCAGGGACACAGACACGGTGCTGAAATCTAATCACACCGTCCTCATCACGAGCAATGCCAGTCTTACCCACTAATTCTAACAATCTAGGGTCGGCTTCCTATTGCTCGATCACCTCATCCAAAATAGAGGACCTAAGGGATAGCTGAGCTACAAAAGCCTGACACAGCGATGGCTCTAACTCGGTCATAGATTACGCCACATCCTCCAACATCTTCCAATCCTGCTGGAGCGAAGACCTCTTTTGTAACGACCCAGAATCCGCATTACCAGTAACAACCAGTAACCCGAATTCTGACCCGCTAACCCACGAGACAAGCTCGGAAGGGTAGGAAGTGAAAGTCCGAGGAGACTATATGTAAGAAGATACACACCATGCAAAGCAGTAAAATTCCACTATATGAACATATCATATACAATCTCAGAGTCTGAGACAAGGTACAGAGTACAGAAGTACAACAAAAAGGTACTACTCACTGCAGCTAGGGAGCACCAACACCGGAGTGGCTAGACTCGCCTGGAACAGGAGTCGACAAAGACCCACCTGAAAGGGAAGGGAGTGAGTCTCAAGAAAAGAGACCCAGTAGGAAAAGTAACCCCACCGGCAACTAAACTAAAGTGCGGAAAGTAAAAACTGAAGTAAGTACACGTCGCACCACAACACAAAACTGTAAACCACGCGGCTCAGTAACACACACTCACACACACAACAAGTAGGACTCAGCTAGGGTCTGTGGCTCGGGTCCCGTCACCACAGAGGCTCTCAACCCCATCACGTGTGCACACTACAGACGCTCTCTCTCACGTCTGGTCCACGACCGGTTTTCCCCTACGCTTGACCCTAGCGGTAGAGAAGGGGTTCCACGGAGACCGGCTCAAAACCACCAAAAGGAGTACGCACAGGACAGAGTCGCACTCGATTGTCCCGGCTCACTAGCGGAGGACAAACACACGTAGTCGTCTAGACGAGTCGCACCACGCTAGGTAACACAACAGAAACGGGTACACGGTAACGCAACGCGCGTACAACAGACGGAACCCTCAACGTCTAAAACCCCGTACAGAGTAAACACCTCGTGCCACAACAACTACTCCTATGCACAGCGGAGTCACACTCTAAGCCTGGCCCACTTGTCATTAGGGCGGACATCACATGCCAATCGCCCTAATCACACAACTTAAGTCTGCTGGGACACAGAATATAAACGGCACATTCGATTGCCGCCCAATCAGAGATAAACGGCACGCCCGATGCCGTAACAATAACTAAACGGCAATCGACCCTTGCGTTTAAATCACCTGAAGATCTCAACGTCAACACAATGTGGGACGTTGATATCATCCCCCATACCCAGAAACTGAACCAAATCAGTCCCAATGGGCAGCAGAAACACTAAATAACATTCGACTGATGGAGGAAACACATCCTCTCATTCAATCACATCTCAGAACATCTAACTAAATAGTCTAAACTTAGATTGTCTAATTATCCAATCCCGGATGATACAACCAAACCCTAAACCATAAATTGCATTCCAATTCACTTAATTGGGCATGCTAGTTTGCTGGGGAGGGTATAGGGTTAAAGTCCCTACCTCAGAACGCCTTAAGAATCCCCAAACAGCCACTAATCGCGCCGGATTCCCTCGAGGACTCCTCACGAATCGCACCAAAACCACACGTTTCTCGCTCGATCTAGCAACGCCACACGATCCAGGGGCTTCCCACGAGCTCAAATCACCCAACAGAAGCTGCAGGAATCAAGAAAGACAAGGGTGGAAGGAAGGAGAGGAAATGAGAAAGGTAGGTTCTGCTCTCGGGCTGCCCTACTTCCACAGGCCCGACCAGTCAACGTCAACATCACTGGCCACCTACTGAACGCTACAGACTGACGTCCAGATAGCATGTCGTTAAGTTCAAGTCAGACCACATCGCTGGACGGTGACTCTGACTCAACGGCAAGCCTTGGCCGTCAACCACACAGAAACCACTACAGACCTAATAAGGATCCATTAAAGACCCGAGACCTTAAAGCTCTCCCCTTTAAGGAATTTTGCCCCTCAAATTCAATGACACAAGGAAAGAAAAGACTCACAAAGAGGTACGGAAACTGCTCGACATCTTGTCCTCCCGCTCCCATGTCGACTCACCACGGGAATGCGCTCCAACGAACACGAAACTAAAGGGATTGCCTTGTTCTCCACCTCTGAACTCGGCGATACCTCAATGTGACAACGGAAAACTCTGGTACAAGTCAACCCTTGGAGTCACCTCAGACACTCTGACTCTGCAGGAAATGAGACTCGTCAGCAGGTATATCCGAAGATCGACATGTAATCAGTCGGCACGCTGCCCACTCTGACAGAAGCTCAGTCTGTACGCCAAACCTCGACACCGCTCATCCATGGTAAAAGGCCCATAAGAGGGACCAACCTTTCTGCGCTTACCGAACCTCACCACTCCCTTAATAGAGACACACGAAAACAAACACCTGGTCTCCTACCTGAACTGACCCGGTAGTCTGCGCTGATCGCAACTTTCTGCCGACGCTGAGATGACCTGATGATAGCCTCGTCTCACAAGCTGAACTACCGCAACCGACTGCTAAAACCAAATCCGGCCCCGGGTGAACAACTCGCTCGCCAACCTCGAACAGTCAAGGAGGAGTGGCGACGGCGGTCGTCAGTACAAAGCTATATGGTGCCAAACCGATACTGGAGTGATAACTATATTATATGCGAACGTCGACCAACGGCAAGTGGACACTGTCACGATGTTGGGTTGAATGTCTAATTCATATCATTTCCCTCCTATTTTGATGATGACAAGAAGTGTTCTTAAAGCAATTTAATTGGAACATGTCAAAAGCATCATCTGAAGTCATGCTCAAAAAGCATTTTCAAACCACATTTATCATTTGTGGTAATGATAAATCATTTAACTAATGATATATGTGTTTATTTTTCAGGTACAAAACTTTTTATGCAAAAGATGTGTCGACACACCCATCAATGGTGTCGACACATCAACACAGACTCAAAGAGAAATTGTGCAAAAATGTCAAGAGTGTGTCGACACATGTCAAGAGTGTGTCGACACGAGTGGCAGTTTTCCAGAGATCAAGGGTACCCAGGTCGACACACTCCCAGGGCAGGTCGACACTAGACCCAGTTCCCAGAACAGCCAGTTTGAGGAATTGGGACAGCAGGTCGACACACTCCCAGGGCAGGTCGACACTAGACCCAGTTCCCAGAACAGCCAGTTTGAGGAATTGGGACAGCAGGTCGACACACTCAAGAGCAGGTCGACACGGGACCTTTCTCCCAGAACAGATTTTCTATCTTTGGGACAGTGTGTCGACACAACCACCAGGGCAGGTCGACACACTACGGAAACTTTTCATCCTAAGAGCTGATGGCTGCCACGTGTCCTTCTAGGGCGATCAGAATCTTCCTGGGAAGCGTGCCCTTGTACCCCAAAAGGGTATCTTTGGAATCCTAAGGGTATAAAAGGCTCCTTTTGGCCTCCCTTCGAAAGAGAGAGACCCAACTAACCTCTTAGAGCCTCCTGAAAAATCCTGGCGGCCATAAGAGTTCGTGTCTCCTCCTCTGCTTCCTGGAGTCTCCTGAACACCTCTTCTCACCAATTCAAGGTGTGAGAATTGTGGTTTGATCTTTAAAGAAGCCTCTGAAGCATCTCAAGGAAGCAGATCAGGTAGAAGCCATCGTTGGAGAAGAATTCAAGGAAGGTCCAACCTCCAGATTGCAGAGCATCGTCTTGGACTTCATGTTTACAAGCTTCTTCCCAATTCAAGCTTCTACAAGGGAGTACACTTGAAGAACGAAGTCATTCAATACATTTTACTTTACTTCTGTTCTTCTGAGATATCTTGAGATTATGCAAGTGCTTCTGCATAATTCTCATTAGTGTTCTCAAATTTCGACTAGATCTGTTGCTAGGAGATCTTGTCTTAAGTTGGTGTCTAGCAAGTCTATGTGTGAGCCTTGTGCTCAGATTGTTGTGAGCCGGTGTGCTCAGTGTTGAGTTGTCAAACTCAAGTGTGGTTGAGCAGTCTTGCTCAGTTGTTCTAGAGTAGTCTTGCTCTAGAAGTGGTGGTGTGAGTTGTAGCTCTTCAGTGTTGGAGTTGTCAGGCTCCAGTGGGTGTGTTACCCAGTTGTGTTAGTGAATCCTCACGGGTTGTGAGGGGTGGATGTAGGAATCACATGGGTGATTTCCGAACCACCTAAAAATCCTTGTGCATTTGTGTTCTGTGGTTTGACTGATTCATCCGCTAGATGCTTGCATAGGACTCGTTTCTAATTCACTTAATCAACTTGATTCTCATCTAAGTTTTTCAACTCACTCCAATCTAATCAGATCAGTAGCTTTTCACTGATATTATTGCCTCTGATTCTAAATAGTTTTAAAATTATTTAAGCTTCCGCAAAAGTGGCTAAGATCTATTCATCCCCCCCCTTCTAGATCTTTTCCACACATTTATTTCGATCCTTCAATTGGTATCAGAGCGGGTTTATATCGATCTGATTTGAACTGAGCAGCTTTTGTTTCTGAGTATTGAGTGTTTGTTTGTCTGTCTGTCTGGTTGTTTGTTTGCCTGCTTGCTCAACTACTTCTCCTTGCATTTACTTAAGTGTCATGGACTCAAAGGGTTTTATAGCTGAGGGCCATTCCATAAATAGGCCACCATTCTTTAATGGTTTGGACTATTCTTATTGGAAGAACAGAATGCAAGTATTCTTAAGGGCCCAGAACTATGAGATCTGGAAAGTAGTTGAGGCTGGTCCCTATGAAAACCAGGGTGAGGAAGAAACCTGGACGAGGGAGCAAATTAGGAGAGCTACATTGAATTACAGTGCCATGAACATGATTCAATGTGCTGTCCATCCCAAGGAGTATTCGAGAATCTCTATGTGTAAATCTGCCAAAGAGATGTGGGATAAACTCGAACTACTCTATGAGGGAACATCTCAGGTCAAGGAGACCAAGGCAAATATATTAGTTTCAGAATATGAACTTTTCATGATGAAATCTAATGAATCTATTTCTGAAATGTTTGCCAGATTTATGGTGATTGTCAATGGACTCAAGGCTTTGGGTAAGGAGTATACTGATGCAGATTTGGTAAGAAAAATTTTGCGTTCACTTTCTTCAATTTGGCATACCAAGGCCACTGTTATTGAAGATTCAAAAGATTTATCCAAAATGTCTTTGGATGAATTGATTGGATCTTTAATGACGTATGAAATAAACTTAAGAAGAAATGAAGATCTTATCATTAAGACCAAGCCTATGGCACTCAAAGCCTCTTCAAGCAACAAAGATAAAAATCAGGATAAAACAAGTTCTGAAGAGTCTGAGTCAAATGAGGATGAGATTGCCCTCATGACCAGACAATTCAGGAAATTCTTGAAATATAGGAAAGGGAAAATGACTGGGAAAAAGAAATTTCCCCCAGGTAAGAAGAATATTTCCTCTTCCAATTTCAATAAGAATCATAAACCTGATGAGAATGTTATCTGTTACAGGTGCAACAAGCCAGGACACATGAAGGGAGAGTGTCCTGAGAACAAAAAGGAAAAGCACAAAAGATTCCAGAAATACAAGAAGCCCAAGGCCATGGTAGCCACTTGGTCTGATGAAGACACAAGTGAGGAAGAAGAAGAGAAGAAGTCCTCAAGCTCAGAGAGTGAGGAAGTTTGCTTCATGGCCAACAGCACAGATGGAAAGGTAAATACTTCCTTTGAAGATTATAGTGTTGAAGATTGGCAGGATGTGTATGCTGAATTGGTAGAAAGATACTCTGAAATGAGAAAAGAAAACAAACACATCAAAAAGAAAATTGAAAATCTTTACCATAACCAATCTTCAAACAATAGAACCTGTGAACTGGAATCTGAAGTAACAGAATTGCTTGAAGAAAAAGAAAATTTACTGAACCAAATTGATGAATTAAAGCTTGCTTCTCAGAAGGCCTCCCAAGACTTCAGAAATTTAAATGAAAAGCTGGAAATTGAAAAAAAAAAAAAAACAACAGAAAATCGAAGAAATTGAAATTCTTAAAAACCAGCTAAAGGAAAAGGAGGAGGTTATCCAAACTTCACAAAAGGCCAAGATAACCTAGAGGCATTGCTAGGATCCAACAAGACAACCACATCTCATGGATTGGGATTCAACAAAAAGAAATCAACAAAAGATAAATCTGGTGAGAAAAAGGGAAAAGCACCATTAATCAACTTTGTTAAAGGTCCCAATCTGGAAAACACTGAAATCCAACAAACAGCAAACAAAACCCCAAACAAAAACCCAAACAAACTCAAAACAAATCAAAAATTCAAAAAAAACAAAAGAGACTGTCAGGTCGACACAGTCCCCTGACAGGTCGACCTGTTCAACACAAAAACCATAATCAACTCAACTAAAAATTCAAATAAAAATCTGAGAAATAAGAAAAAGGGAAAAGAAATGATCCATGAAAAACCTTGGACCTCCAAGACAGCTCCTCAAGAAAATTGGATTAATCCTTGGAACCAATGGTATGAAAATCCCTGTTGGTATTATCCTCAATACCCTTATCCAAATTTCTGGATGTACCAACACAATCCATGGATTCCACCTCCTTCTATGAACTCAAATTTTCAAATGAAAAACTCCCCTCCTACCAAAAACAAAGATCTTGGTGCTTTCATTCCTAAAAGAAAGAACAAACAGAAAAATGCTGAAAACACCAAAGTAACAAAACAAAATCTAAAACAAATCAAATTTGGGTGAGAAAGGATTTGCTGTCTATGTTAAATCATTCTGATGGTCCCAACTCTGTTTGGGTACCAAAATCTTCTCTCCACTGATCTTGTTGCAGGGAAGTCGTGCACCCAACACAAATGTATGGTTTCTTGACAGTGGGTGTTCACGACATATGACTGGAGATAGAGCCAAATTCTCATTCCTGCTTGAAAAGGAGGGAGGGTCAGTCACCTTTGGAGGTAAAAATAAAGGAAAGATCATTGGATCTGGTAAGGTTGGTCAAACTTCTTCAAACTCTGTAGATAATGTCTTGTTAGTTGATGGACTTGACTATAATTTGCTCAGTATCAGCCAACTATGTGACAAAGGTCACAAAGTTGTGTTTGAATCTGATTTTTGCAAGATAATAGATTCATCACTGATAAAATCAAATTCTTTGGAAAAAGAGAAAACAATGTCTACATGATCAACCTTAATAAAAACTTTTCTGAAAATCTTTGTTTTGTTGCAAATAAAGATGAAATTGCATGGACTTGGCACAAAAGACTTGGCCATGCAAGCTTCAGAACAATGAATAAGTTGTTAAGATTGAATTTGGTTAAAGGTCTTCCTGAATCCTTTTCTAGTGTTGAAGGTCAAATTTGTGGGATCTGTGCTAAAGGAAAACAAACTAGAAAATCCTTTAAAGTCTTCAATGATGTACTCACATCTAAGCCACTAGAACTTCTTCACATGGACCTCTTTGGGCCAACAAGAGTTCTAAGCTTGAGTGGCAAAAGATATGGATTTGTAAATTGATGACTTTACTAGATTTACCTGGGTTATTTTTCTATCTCACAAAAGTGATGCATGCCTTGAATTCAGGAACTTTTGTACCACTGTCTTAACCACTTATCCATATAAAATCAAAAACATCTTAACTGATCATGGGGGTGAATTTGAAAACACATCCTTTTCTGATTTTTGTGCTGAATTTCAGATATTCCACAAGTTTTCTTCACCAAGAACTCCAGAACAAAATGGAGTTGTGGAAAGAAAGAACAGAACTCTTGTGGAAATGGCTAGAACCATGCTTCTTGAGAGTAACTTGCCCAAATCCTTCTGGGCTGAAGCTGTGAACACAGCAAATCACATACTCAATAGAGCATTGGTCAGACCAAAAATCAAGAAAACCCCCTATGAATTATTGAAAACAAAAAGCCAACTGTTTCCTATTTTAAAGTCTTTGGGTGCAAATGCTATGTACACAATAATAACAAAGAAAACCTTGACAAGTTTGATGCTAAGAGTCAGGAAGCTATCTTCCTTGGCTATTCTGAAGTGTCAAGGGCCTTCAAAGTGTACATAATGAAAAACAAATCTGTTGAAGAATCTCCACATGTTATTTTAATGAAAATCCTTTTCCACTAATGATTCTAAATCTTGCAGGGAAAAACAAGACAATGAAGAGGATGACCTCATTGTGGATTCTTCACCAACCGTTGAGGAGAGTAATAACATTGAAGAAAACCTGAACAACAACTCACAATCTCCAAATGGTTCAGGTAATACTGATTCAGAAGTGGGTACCTCTCAACAGGTAATTTCTGAACCTCGATTTCTAAGAGATCACCCATTAGACAGTGTAGTTGGCAATCTAAATGATAGAGTTAGGACCAGATCATCCTTTTTGCAAAACATTGAAGAAGACTCACTAGCTCTAATTTCCAAATTGAACCCAAGTCAATTGATGAAGCCTTATCCAGTTCTGATTGGATTAATGCTATGCATGATGAACTTCATCAATTTGAAAGAATCAAGTGTGGGAATTAGTGCCTAGACCTAGTGACCAAACAGTGATTGGCACTAGATGGGTTTTCAGAAATAAATTGAATGAAGCTGGTCAAGTAATAAGAAACAAAGCTAGGCTAGTTGCAAAGGGGTATAACCAAGAATTTGGAATTGACTTTGAAGAATCTTATGCCCCTGTAGCTAGACTAGAAGCTGTGAGAATTTTCCTTGCTTTTGCATCCTCCATGAAATTCAAAGTCTTTCAAATGGATGTTAAAAGTGCATTTCTAAATGGATATATAAAGGAAAATGTGTTTGTTGAACAACCTCCTGGATTTGATAATGAAAATATCCTAACCATGTTTTCAAGCTTAATAAGGCACTCTATGGTCTTAAACAAGCTCCAAGAGCTTGGTATGATCGTTTGAGTTCCTTTTTACTTGAAAAAGGATATTCTAGAGGTAATGTTGATCAAACATTGTTCACTAAAACAGTAAAAAATCAAATAATTGTGGTCCAAATTTATGTTGATGACATAATTTTTGGCTCCACCAATAAAGGCCTTTGCACTGAATTTTCAAATCAAATGCAGAATGAATTTGAAATGAGCTTAATGGGAGATTAACATTCTTTTTGGGGTTGCAGGTTAACCAAACGAATGAAGGTATCTTCATCAGTCAAACCAAATATGTCAAGGAGCTACTGAAAAGGTTTGACTATCAGAACCTTAAACATTCAAGCACACCCATTGCAATAAATGCTAAGCTAGAAGAAGACCCATCTGGTAAGTCAGTAGATCCAAAGACCTACAGAGGTATGATTGGCTCTCTGCTCTACCTTACTACTTCTAGACCTGACATTCAGTTTTGTGTGTGCTTATGTGCTAGATTCCAATCAAATCCTAAAGAAAGTCATATGCTTGCTGTGAAAAGAATTTTTAAATATCTTGTTGGAACATGTGACTTAGGAATTTGGTATCCTGCTGGTTGCAAGTTAGAATTGTTTGCCTATTGTGATGCTGATTATGCTGGGTGTAAGTTAGATAGAAAAAGCACAAGTGGCTTGTGTGTATTTCTAGGTGGGTGCCTTATTTCTTGGGCTTCTAAGAAGCAACATTCAGTGGCTCTGTCAACAGCAGAAGCTGAATATTGCAGCAGGTAGATGTGGAACTCAGATTCTCTGGGTGAAACATCAACTTCTTGATTACAACCAAGATTTAGGGTGTGTACCCATCCTATGTGATAACACAAGTGCAATCAATCTTTCTAAAAACCCCATTCAGCATTCTAGAACAAAACACATTGAAATCAGGCATCATTTCTTGAGAGATGAGGTTGCAAAGAAATCTTTTGAACTCCATTTTATTGAAACTGAAAAACAAATTGCAGACATATTCACAAACCCCTTCCTGAAAATAGATTCTCATCTTTAAGGAGAGAACTTGGTCTTTGTAAATGTCCATCCTTCTGATCTCTCTTAAAGTTTGGGTTGAATGCTATGCTTGTCTAAGGGGGAGTTCTTGTATTTCATAACTCCTTGCTTCCTCAAGCTACATTGCTCATATCTCTCTCTATTCCAATTCCATTTCCTTTTTACAATAAATCTTCACTTCTGATTGTGTTGAAACTTCTTGGTATATCAAATAGTGATTTGGAGAAGGACAGGCTATGCTTGTCTAGACACTTTCACTATGCGTGAGAACATATCTCCGCCAAGTACTAAGAAGTCAATATGCAATAGTTGAGGGGGAGCTTTTATTGTTCAAAGAGAATGTCTTTTCTGATTTCAAAACTTGCACAGTTTTAACCTTCATTTCTTTCTGATAATGAATTCTTCAACTCTTATTGTATTGAAATCTCTTGGTATATCAAATGGTGACTTGGAGAAGGACAGGTTATGCTTGTCTGGACACTTTCACTATGCGAGAGTATGTCTCCGCCAAGTACCAAGAAATGAATATACAATTGTTGAGAAGAATCTTTGTTATCCAAAAGAAAATTCTTTCTGATTTCAAAAAAAATGCATATCTTTATTTGATGAAAAATGATTGAAATCATCATCTCAGGGGGAGCTAGAAAATTCACAAGTCATCTTTTTGCAAATTTCAAAACCTTCTTGCATTTCATCAATTCCTTGCATGATGTCCTCATTCTAAATTCTAGAGTCTCAAAGTGAACCTTGAGTGATACATATTTTTTACTAATCAACTTTCCACTATGTCTCTCAATCCACAGAAACTCAGATCTCTTCCTAAACTAAATTACAATTTGTGTCTTGAACTTAAAACATTCCTTGTTTGCAACTGATGGCTGGATGTATTTGAATTCTATCTTACAAACTCTCCAAAATCTTGTAAAATTCAACAGAGCAATGACATCTGTGCTGAGAAACTGCACACCTTCACAATGAATGAAGTGCTATGCATGTCATGAGGCATTCTTGTTAACTCTGTTCAAGGGGATCCAAATTGAAAATAACCTCAAAATTAAGCAATTATGTGCTATGCTTTTTGATGATGACTGAGTAACTGGAAATATTGGCGTCTAAAAACGTATATTTTCATGTCAAAAGGTCATCATTACCCCTTTGAGACTTGACAATGACTAAATCTTGAGTATCCAGGGACTATGGTGTGTAAAAAGCACTAGTACTTGAGTGAAAGAGATTTACATCATTTGATAGTTTGTTAAAAGAACAAAAATATGAAAATTATTGGAGATTTGTTTAGAAAGAATCATCTTCCTCCTTCATCAAGTTGTTCTTTAAGTTTGTGTTTTACTTTCAACACAACTGTGTTTAGTCTAGATGATATCTTTAATTCTTGAAAATTGAGAAACATGGCAGATTTTGGTTGATTGTAAGATACATATATCCCTCAATTTATCATTTTGTTGATTCAAGTCTGGAATGCTAATATCCTGTTGGAAATTGTATGAAATACTTGAACTGTAATGAATTTTTGCAAAATACAGCAAATGAATTTTAGGCCTCTTAAAAATCCTTCAAATGATAATTCCTCTCATTATTTATCATTATAAAATGTCCCCAAATTTCTCAAAATTTCCTCTCAAAAATTCTCATTTCTCTCAAAGGCTGTGTCGACACAATCCTCTCTCGTGTCGACACATAATTCCAGTCAGGTCGACACACCCTTCCTCATGTGTCGACACTGCCTTCTTGCCAGAACCTTTTCAAATCTTTCGGGTTCACCTTAAACCCTTGTTGTTCCTGCGGGGCAGTGTACCTCTGCATCCCTTTTGGGCATCAGGTCGACCCGACGGCCAAACTCTCACCATTCCGGCAAGAAATTTTCACCATCTCTCTCTAATCTTCAATCACCTCACCAATCTTCCATCTCCTCTCTGACATTCCACTCCTTCCTTGCACCATGGTCCGCAAGTTGGGTCCCCGCCGTGGCGCAAGGTCTCAGGCTTCTTCAAGGCAGGTTCCGGCACAGGTTCCGTTGAACAGATTGAAGAAGAACCAAGCGAAGAAATGATCCTGCAGAGCTTCCAGGATCCTCTTCTGCACCTCTCAGAGCTTCAAAGAGAGGTAGGACCTCCAATGCTGGCAGAGGTAGACAAGTTCAAACCCTAGATCAGATATTTCGGGCGATTCCTCTGACCATCCTGAGGAATCATCTTCGTTCCTCTACTGAGTCTCAAGAGGATATACCCTCAGAATCCGTCAGTGCTGCCAAACTGATTTTGAAGCCTAGAATTCTTGACCTTTCTGACACCCAATTAGCAGACTCTCTCCCTGAAATTCAAACCTATTTCTCCTTTCAATCTTGGATACCTTTTATTTCTGAATTTCAAGTCTGCTATCCAAGGTTAGTTAGAGAGTTCTACAAAAACCTCACCTGCACAGAAGAAGGTTTTAAATCCAAAGTCAAGGGGATAGAGATAGACATGCCAACTGATGTAGCAGCCTCATTTTCAAAGTGCCAGATGAAGGGGCTGACTACCATGAATTTGAATTTGACTTACATGAAGCCTACTCAATCTTGACAGGCCATCCTGCAGATCCATCAGATGCCAAACAAACCTATGTGACAAGGTTTAATGCCAACTCATTTCCCCTGTGTAAGGGTAATTCACCACATCTTGACAACCATAGTTACCCCTCAAGGTGGTGGGCGGGATAGACTGACAGATATCCAGAGATTCATACTCTATTGCATGGTCAAAGATATCAAGGTCAACCTTCATGTGATTCTTTATCAAATCATTTCTGAAACTACAAGAACAGACTTGAAGAGATCACTTCCTTATGGAGCACATCTGACCTCAGTGTTCAAGCACTTTGGTGTGCCATTGGAATCTGAAAAATCCCAGTCCATTCCCAAGTCAAATATCTATACATTCAAGAATATCCAGAAGTTCATGGGATTTAGATTAGAGGGAAATCAAATTAGAAGAGGACCAGCTGTGGTTGAGGCTCCTCCAGTTCAAGAGGAACAGCCTCAAGACCAAGGGGAACAGCCCCAACCTCAGGAGGACCAGCCTCAGGCTCCAGGGGATCAGCCCCAAGTACAGGAGGAACAGCCTCCAGCTGAAGGGGACCAGCCCCTAAGTCAAGAGGATCAGCCTCCTATGCATGAGGATCAAGCTCTTAATGAAAATGTCAGTCCTTTTCATGATCCTCTCTCACCTCAGCTTCCTCATTTTTCTCCACAACCCTCATTCCAACCATCCACATCTTCTGGTGGGCCTCCTGTTCCACCAGAATTGATATCTTTCCTAAATGACAAATTTGAATCCTTCAACTCCTCACTTCAATCCATGTCCTCATCTTTTGAGCTACGGATTCAAAGACTGGAAAACACAGTTTCTGCCAAATTTATTGAGCAGAAGGCAGCTTCGATTATGCAGCTCAGCGATTTAACAGACTTATAGGAACTCTGGGAGATTCCTATATTGAGCTAAAAGAACATCAGGACAAGTTAGAGAAAGTTCTTCAGGGAATTTTGGCCAATTCCCAAGCAGATGTCTTCAACACCAACCAAACATTGCATGAGATTTCCAGCACCAGACTATCATTTGCTCATTTTGTGGATGATTTGGAAAGTATGAGGAATTTCAATGAGCACATTGACAAGCAGCTCACAGATTTGACCAAGGAGTTCAAATCATGCAAAGACCTGGTTGGTCAGCTGGGTCATCAAGTTCTCAACATGTTTCAGATGAATTGAAAAGAACTCAGAGCACCTTGATAGAACATTCTGATAGAATGGAGCATTATCTTCACACTCGGCTGACAACTATCCATGAACAGATAAAGTCAAGCATGAAGTCAATGGATAGAGATTGTCAGATATTGAGATGCTTCTAGCTCCAATTCCTCCTCCTCCTCCATCTTCTACCTAATGTACATTTTTTTTGATAATGTCAAAGGGGGAGAAGATTGAATGAATTGTAATGATCTTTTGAATGAAATGAATGACATGAAATTGTTGTGGATCTTTTGAATGAAATGAATGACATGAAATTTTTGTGTCTTTGTGTGTGACATTGTTCAAATGTCTTTGTGTGTGAATACTTGTTCAATTGTTGACTTGTGTGCACAAATCTTCTAATTTCAAGTAACGTTGTATCTCACAAAATATCATCAATTGTTACTGAACAATATCAAAAGGACATTGACAAGTATGAACAAAAAAAACAAAACAAAATTAATCAAAAAAATTGCTTAAAAATCACACTTCATCAAAACCACATTCAAATATGGATTTAATGTTGCCATCATCAAAAAGGGGGAGATTGTTGGGTTGAATGTCTAATTCATATCATTTCCCTCCTATTTTGATGATGACAAGAAGTGTTCTTAAAGCAATTTAATTGGAACATGTCAAAAGCATCATACCTGAAAGTCATGCTCAAAAAGCATTTTTCAAACCACATTTATCATTTGTGGTAATGATAAATCATTTAACTAATGATATATGTGTTTATTTTTCAGGTACAAACTTTTATGCAAAAGATGTGTCGACACACCCATCAATGGTGTCGACACATCAACACAGACTCAAAGAGAATTGTGCAAAAATGTCAAGAGTGTGTCGACACATGTCAAGAGTGTGTCGACACGAGTGGCAGTTTTCCAGAGATCAAGGGTACCCAGGTCGACACACTCCCAGGGCAGGTCGACACTAGACCCAGTTCCCAGAACAGCCAGTTTGAGGAATTGGGACAGCAGGTCGACACACTCCCAGGGCAGGTCGACACTAGACCCAGTTCCCAGAACAGCCAGTTTGAGGAATTGGGACAGCAGGTCGACACACTCAAGAGCAGGTCGACACGGGACCTTTCTCCCAGAACAGATTTTCTATCTTTGGGACAGTGTGTCGACACAACCACCAGGGCAGGTCGACACACTACGGAAACTTTTCATCCTAAGAGCTGATGGCTGCCACGTGTCCTTCTAGGGCGATCAGAATCTTCCTAGGGAAGCGTGCCCTTGTACCCCAAAAGGGTATCTTTGGAATCCTAAGGGTATAAAAGGCTCCTTTTGGCCTCCCTTCGAAAGAGAGAGACCCAACTAACCTCTTAGAGCCTCCTGAAAAATTCCTGGCGGCCATAAGAGTTCGTGTCTCCCTCCTCTGCTTCCTGGAGTCTCCTGAACACTCTTCTCACCAATTCAAGGTGTGAGAATTGTGGTTTGATCTTTAAAGAAGCCTCTGAAGCATCTCAAGGAAGCAGATCAGTAGAAGCCATCGTTGGAGAAGAATTCAAGGAAGGTCCAACCTCCCAGATTGCAGAGCATCGTCTTGGACTTCATGTTTACAAGCTTCTTCCCAATTCAAGCTTCTACAAGGGAGTACACTTGAAGAACGAAGCCATTCAATACATTTACTTTACTTCTGTTCTTCTGAGATATCTCTTGAGATTATGCAAGTGCTTCTGCATAATTCTCATTAGTGTTCTCAAATTTCGACTAGATCTGTTGCTAGGAGATCTTGTCTTAAGTTGGTGTCTAGCAAGTCTATGTGTGAGCCTTGTGCTCAGATTGTTGTGAGCCGGTGTGCTCAGTGTTGAGTTGTCAAACTCAAGTGTGTGTTGAGCAGTCTTGCTCAGTTGTTCTAGAGTAGTCTTGCTCTAGAAGTGGTGTGAGTTGTAAGCTCTTCAGTGTTGGAGTTGTCAGGCTCCAGTGGGTGTGTTACCCAGTTGTGTTAGTGAATCCTCAGGGTGTGTGTGGGGTGGATGTAGGAATCACATGGGTGATTTCCGAACCACCTAAAAATCCTTGTGCATTTGTGTTCTGTGGTTTGACTGATTCATCCGCTAGATGCTTGCATAGGACTCGTTTCTAATTCACTTAATCAACTTGATTCTCATCTAAGTTTTTCAACTCACTCCAATCTAATCAGATCAGTAGCTTTTCACTGATATTATTGCCTCTGATTCTAAATAGTTTAAAATTATTTAAGCTTCCGCAAAAGTGGCTAAGATCTATTCATCCCCCCCCTTCTAGATCTTTTCCACACATTTATTTCGATCCTTCACACGACCCCTGCCACTCCAAGGCAACCAATCTAAGCATGTCCTCCCAAAGTCTGGATAGTCGATCGGACTGACAGTCTGATGAGGGTGGTAGGAGGACCTAAAAAGCCAACTAGTTCCCAAAAGCTCTCGGAAACGGAGCCAGAACCCCAGAAGAAGTGAAAGCGAGGATCACTGTCGGCATAATAGAGATCGGCATCCATGCAAAGAACAATACGTCTCTCGTACAAGCGGCAAACTATCCACACAAAACTAGTCTGACAGGCAAGAATCTGGCAGTGCTTCGTCAATCTATCCACAGACCAAATGCTATCAAAACCTCCAGTGTTGTTTTTTCCCCCTCCCCAGGCAAAACGAAATACCAAAAGTCAGTCGTCACGTGGTCCCACTTCCACTCGGAATCTCTAGGCTGTACAAAGTCCTCCCGGCCGCTGATGTTCGGCCTAACCTGCTGAAGACCAACACCTATGCAACAAAAGCACGCTATATCTATCTTCATCCTAGGCCCCAAAATCTGACGTCTCAACCTGTATACATCTTTGGTCGCCCTGGTGAATAGAGTACCTGGAACCATGTGCCTCTGCAAAACACAACTCTCTGATAGACTCCCAACAGGAACAATGAGTCTATCTGGAACCTAACAGTACCGTCCTCGTGAAGCTTCACCTCTGGGAAGAAGCAACACCACTGTGCACTTGGGACTGCCTGCTGAGCCTCAGCAACCTGTATCACAACGGCGGGAGCGCTAACCAAATGCCCAACACACACTGCAGACGACTGGATGAAACTCTGAAAGCCCCCTTGTCGCAGACTGCCACAATGCCACTCTCTAAGCATCAGATGACTCATCTAGCTTTCCTACTCAAGGCATCTGCAACTACATTCGCCTTTCCAGGCTTATACTAAAGCTGAAATCATAGTCTTCAGATATTCCACATCGACGCTGCCTCATATTCAGATCCCTCTGAGAAAACACATATCTCAAACTCTGGTGGTCGGTACAGACTACAAAACTCACTCCGTACAGGTTAAAGACGCCAAATCCTCAAAGCAAACACCACTGCCGCAAGCTCTAGGTCGTGGGTCGGGTAACTCTCCTCGTGGGGCTTAAGCTGGAGAGACGCATAAGCCACACTCGGCCTTGCTGCATCAAGACCGCACCCAAACCAACACTGAAGCATCTGTGCAAACCTCAAAACCCTCCTCACCTGAAGGTAAGGCAAGAACTGGCGCCGACGTAAGCAGTCGATTCAACTCTATGAAGCTCTGCTAACACTGATCCGACCACTCAACGGAACTCCCTTTCTCGTCAACCGAGTCAAGGGGCAGCAACCTGAAAAAATCTGAACAAACCTGCGGTAGTAACCTGCCAAACCCAGAAAACTACGAATCTCAGACACAGATCTGGGACTCTCCCACTGCAAAACTGCCTCAACCTTCGCTAGATCTACTGAAACTCCCTCACCTGAGATCACGTGCCCCAAGAAGTGAACCTGTTGTAGCCAAAACTCACACTTACTAAGTTTGGCATACAACTGGTGCTCTCGCAAAGTCTGCAACACGATCCTCAGGTGCTCGGCGTGCTCCTCCTCCGAAACGGAGTACACCAGAATGTCGTCAACAAACACTACGACAAACCGGTCCAAGAACTGGTGGAACATCCGGTGCATCATATCCATGAAGGCTGCTGGAGCATTGGTGAGCCCAAACGGCATCACCAAAAACTCAAAATGTCCATATCTGGTCCGAAAAGCAATCCTCTCAATGTCCGAATCTCTAATTCGCAACTGATAGTAGCCCGACCTCAAGTCAATCTTCGAGAAGACACGAGCAGACTGAAGTTGATCAAAGAGATCATCAATCCTAGGCAAAGGATACCTATTCTTGATGGTCACTTGATTTAGCTTCCTATAATCGATACACAACCTCAGGCTACCATCCTTCTTCCGAACAAACAAAACAGGTGACCCCCACGGAGAAAAGCTAGGACGAATATAGCCCTTCTCCAACAACTCCTCAAGCTGCCTCTTCAACTCCCTCAACTCTGCTGGTGCCATACGGTACGGTGCCTACGCAAAAGGTAAAGTGCTAGGAACCAACTCTACAGTAAACTCAATCTCTCTCTCTGGTGGAAGACCAGGCAACTCTTCCGGAAAAACATCCGGAAACTCACACACTACAGGAATGTCTCCCACTGCCGAGGCAATCTGATCAAGAGTCACTGCAGAAACTAGGAAACCCTGACAACCAGAAGCAAGAAACCTCCCTGCCCTCAAAGCAGAAACTAAAAAGCGAGAAGTAAGAGGTACGATACCCTGGAAGTAGAACGCCGCTGCCCCAGGTATCCGCAAGTGCACCCTCTTCTTCTGGCAATCCATCACTGCACCATACCGCTCTAACAAGTCCATACCCAAAATCACATCATAATCATGCAACTACAAGGTAAATAGACGGGTGACAACAACTGATCCTGCAACTGCACAGGTACCTCCTCGAGACAGTAGGACGTAGGACAAAGTCCCCTGTCGGCAACTCTACTGCCAACTCAACAGACTCTCCCGAACTCAACTCTCCAAGGGAGTCTAAAAAGTCATCAGACACAAAAGAGTGAGAGGCACCGGAATCAAACAAGACTCTAGCTGCATAACCAAAAACTAAAACAGTACCTTCCACCAGGTGAGCTGCCTCCGCGTCTGGACGAGTCAAGTGGGTGACACGACCTCTACCTCTCGACCCACCAGAACCTCCGGTCTGCTGACGCTGCTGCACAGGTGCCTGCTGCTGCTGCTACACTCGGGGCTGTGACTGGGTCTGCTGCTACGGCACACGAGGTAACAAAGGACAATCTCGCGCCATATGACCCATATGGTAACACCGGTAACACTGCCCAGCAAAAGTACGTTGTACCTGCTGCGAAGGCTGACCTGTCGGCTGCTGAACACTCCCAACCGACTGCTGCCTCTACTCTGCCTGTCTCCTATCACGCCGAAACTTCCTCCGAGATCCTGACTTCGCCAACGTCCTAGTAGAAGTGGACGCGTAGGAAGTCGCAGTCCTCAGGGTCGTCTACACACTACCCTATTGCTGGCGAGGCTGAGAAGGAACTACCTGCGTCTGAACCTCTGCACTACGAGCACGAGTCCGCAAGGTGTCTGCCTCCAACGCTGCCACTGTCTGATAGGCCGCATCTAAGTTTGTGACACGAGCAACTATCAGCGCCTGCCTGAGCTCTGGCCTCAAGCCCCTCACAAACTACTGAGTCCTCAGACCCTCATCTCCCATAATCTGCGGAGCATAACGCCCTAACTCCACAAATCTTGCCCTGTACTGCACCACAGTAGAGTCCCTCTGCTGCAAGTCCAGAAACTGGTACAACCTCTCCGTCCGGACGTAAGTAGGACAGAAGGCTCTCTCAAAAGAAACAACAAACTCCTGCCACAGAATCTGTCTCAGTGGGCGAGACTAAAAAGTAGTCTCCCACTCAGCGGACCACCAAGTCAACGCCTGCGCCTGCAACTGGTAACTGGCTAGCAGTACTCGCTCCTCTGGAACACACTCCATGGAACGAAAAGTCCGCTCCACTGCATCTAGCCATGCTCGCGCTACATCTGGAACAGGCTGGCCCAAAAACTGAGGAGGCTGGAACTGCAAGAACTCCCTCAACACCCTCCCAGTACCACCCTGGGGTACCGGCGCGTCACAGTGCTGAGCAACAAACTGAGCCATCCCCTCAAGAAATCGAGTCATGTCTAATCCCTGAGCTACCTGAGGTGGAGGTGGCGGCGGCGGAACAATACCACTATGTGCGTCCTGTGGCAAAGGCTGCGTCTGCTGAGGTGGCGGAGCATCTCCAACCTCCTGACGAGTCGCCTGCTCGGCTACTCCCTCTCTAGGACATCGCCTAGGCGCCATAGAACTACACACAGAATAAAATACACACACATAAATACACTAACTAACTCCGGGCTACATAGCAAGCTAGATAGCAAGCTATAGCTACAGCTGTACTCTTTAGACTCTGAGTTAACATGATGGGTATTTCCTTATATATATCTCATCAGACCAGGCTCTGATACCAAACTGTAATGACCCAGAATCCGCATTACCAGTAACAACCAGTAACCCGAATTCTGACCCGCTAACCCACGAGACAAGCTCGGAAGGGTAGGAAGTGAAAGTCTGAGGAGACTATATGTAAGAAGATACACACCATGCAAAGCAGTAAAATTCCACTATATGAACATATCATATACAATCTTAGAGTCTGAGACAAGGTACAGAGTACAGAAGTACAACAAAAAGGTACTACTCACTGCAGCTAGGGAGCACCAACACCGGAGTGGCTAGACTCGCCTGGAACGGGAGTCGACGAAGACCACCTGAAAGGGAAGGGAGTGAGTCTCAAGAAAAGAGACCCAGTAGGGAAAAGTAACCCCACCGGCAACTAAACTAAAGTGCGGAAAGTAAAAACTAAAAGTAAGTACACGTCGCACCACAACACAAAACTGTAAACCACACGGCTCAGTAACACACACTCACACACACAACAAGTAGGACTCAGCTAGGGTCTGTGGCTCGGCGTCCCGTCACCACAGAGGCTCTCAACCCCAGCCACGTGTGCACACTACAGACGCTCTCTCTCGCGTCTGGTCCACGACCGGTTTTTCCCCTACGCTTGACCCTAGCGGTAGAGAAGGGGCTCCACGGAGACCGGCTCAAAACCACCAAAAGGAGTACGCACAGGACAGAGTCGCACTCGATGTCCCGGCTCACTAGCGGAGGACAACCACACGCTAGTCGTCTAGACGGAGTCGCACCCACGCCTAGGTAACACAACAGAAATGGGTACACAGTAACGCAATGCGCGTACAACAGACGGAACACACTCAACGTCTGAAACCCCGTATAGTAGTAAACACCCCGTGCCACAAACAACTACTCCTATGCACAGGCGGAGTCACACTCTAAGCCTGGACCACTTGTGCTATTAGGGCGGACATCACATGTCAATCGCCTCTAATCACACAACTTAAGTCTGCTGGGACACAGAATATAAACGGCCACATCGATTGCCGCCAATCAGAGATAAACGACAGCCCCTATGCCGTCAACAATAACTAAACGGCAATCGACCTTGTCGTTTAAATCACCCCTGAAGATCTCAACGTCAACAGATGTGGACGTTGATATCTTCAGTCCCCCATACCCAGAACTGAACCGAATCAGTCCCAATGGGCAGAAACACTAAATAACATTCTGACTGATGGAGGGAAACACATCCTCTCATCAATCCACACTATCAGAACATCTAAACTAAACAGTCTAACACTTAGATTGTCTAATTTATCCAAATCCCGGCATGATACAACCCAAACCCTAAACCATAAATTGCATTCCAATTCACTTAATTGGGCATGCTAGTTTGCTGGGGAGGGTTATAGGGGTTAAGTCCCTACCTCAGAACGCCTTAATATTCCCCAAACAGCCACTAATCGCGCCGGATTCCTCGAGGACTCCTCGCGAATCGCACCAAAACCACGTGTTTCCTGCCCGATCTAGCAACGCCACACGATCCAGGGGCTTCCCACGAGCTCAAATCACCCAAGAGAAGCTGCAGGAATCAAGAAAGACAAAGGTGGAAGGAAGGAGAGGAAATGAGAAAGGTAGGTTCTGCTCTCGGGCTGCCCTACTTCAACAGGCCCGACCAGTCAACGTCAACATCACTGGCCGCCTACTGAACCGCCTACAGACTGACGTCCAAATAGCATGTCGTTAAGTTCAAGCTCAGACATCCACATCGCTGGACGTTGACTCTGACTCAACGGCAAGCCTTGGCCGTCAACCACACAGAACCACTATAGACCCAATAGGGATCCATTAAAGACCCGAGACCTTACATCTTTCTACTAAGAGCATTCGCTACGACATTCGCCTTTCCAGGTTGATACTGAAGGTCGAAGTCATAGTCCTTCAAGAACTCAATCCATCTTCTCTGCCTCAGGTTTAATTCCTTTTGGGAGAAAAGATACTTTAAGCTCTTGTGGTCAGTAAACACCTCATATCTGACACCATAAAGATAGTGCCTCCAGATCTTTAGTGCATGAATCACTGCTACGAGCTCCAAGTCATGAGTCGGATAGTTCCTCTCATGCTCCTTAACTGACGAGAAGCATAAGCCACTACCCTTTCTTGCTGCATGAGCACACAGCCTAAACCAATCTGAGACGCATCCGTATAAATGGCAAAGCCCTCTAGACCACTAGGCAATACCAATACCGGAGCAGAAGTAAGCTTAGCCTTCAATAGCTGGAAGCTACGCTTACATGCCTCAGACCATACAAACTTCTCACCCTTCCTGGTTAACTTTGTCAAGGGGGCGGCGATGGATGAGAAACCCTCAATGAATCGCCGATAGTAACCAGCTAACCCAATAAAACTATGAATCTCCGAAGGAGTCTTAGGAATCTCCCAATCCATAACTGCCTGGACCTTCGCTGGATCAACTGCAACACCAGCGCCGAAGATAACATGCCCGAGGAAATGAACCTCGCGCAACCAAAAATCGCACTTGCTGAATTTTGCATACAGCTTGTGCTCACCAAGAACCTCCAATACTAGCCTCAGATGCTGACGGTGCGTGGCCTCATCCGGAGAGTAGACCAACACATCGTCAATAAACACTACGACAAAGCTATCTAAATAAGGCCTAAACACCCAGTTCATGAGATCCATGAACGCTGCAGAGGCATTGGTCAATCCGAAAGGAAGGACCAAGAACTCATAATGTCCATAACGGGTTCTAAATGCCGTCTTGGACACATCCTCACTCCGAATCCTCAACTGATGATATCCAGATCGCAAGTCAATCTTAGAAAAGACTGATGCATCTCGCAACTGGTCAAACAAGTCATCAATACGAGGTAAGGATACCTGTTCTTCACAGTCACTTGGTTCAACTTCCTATAGTCGATGCACAACCTAAGTGACCCGTCTTTCTTCTTGACGAATAATACAGGTGCGCCCCAAGGGGAAACACTAGGGCGAATAAATCCCTTATCAAGCAACTCTTGCAACTGCCTCCTCAACTCGGCTAACTCCGCAGGTGCCATCCGATATGGAGCCTTCGAGATAGGAGAGGTGCCCGGAAGCAACTCTATAGTAAACTCTATCTCTCTATCCGGTGGCAATCCAGACAAGTCATCAGGAAAGACATCTGGAAAATCCTGCACTACCTCAATCTCTGCAAGAGTAAGTGACTCCTCAGCCTCTTGCACTAACACCACGCTGGCAAGAAAAACATCACAACCCTTGTTTACCATGCGTATCGCCTTCATGGCAGAGATGACTAACTTTCCAGCCAAGTTCCTTGGTAAGGGATGAGAGAACTCGTCCTCACCAGGAATGCGGAAAACAATCCTCTTCCAATGACAATCCACTAACTCATAGTTCTCCTCTAGCCAATCCAGACCAAGAATAGCATCATAGTCCTTCATCTTTAGCAAGAAGAAACACCCATCTAGGATTCTATCCTCAATGCACACAGGTAACGACGGAATGCACTTCCTAGTCGATACCGTACCCGCAGGGGTGTGCACAGATAAAGGGACCTCTAAATCCTCAGACTCTACGCCTGACTCTAGGGCTAACTGCCTAGCGAACCGCTCGAAAATGAACGAGTGAGTAGCTCCCGTATCAAACAAAACCCGAGCGTGCACACCTAAAAGCAAAAACGTACCTTCGGTGACATGCTCCGCCTGCTCGGCGTCCTCGTGAGCTAAAGCAAACACTCGAGCTGGGGCTCGAGGCCTTCCTGGTCTTCCCGTAGCTGGCGCGGCTGCCGCTACTGCTGGGGCTGGCGCTCCACGCTGAGCTCCTTGTTGAAGTCTTGGGCAATCTTTGATCTTGTGGTCGCTGCTCCCGCACTTCAAGCATCTACCCTCTACCAACCAACACTCGGAACCACCGTGTGTCTTCCGACAATGGGGACACTCTTTCTTCACACCAGGGGAACGTACAGAAGGTACCTGAGAGTTGCTGACTGTCACGGATCGCTGCGGTGTCTGGTACACCATTTTCTTCTTGTCTTGCCGCTGGAATGTCGCTGCTGGCCTCTTCTGCGAAGCCTTCTTTTCCTCCAGATATTTCTCCATTTCTCCCTCCTGCCTGCAGGCAGCGCTGAGGGCCTCGTCCAACGTGCGGTGGTCAAACGCCACGAGTCTCGTCCGTAGTGATGGCTTGAGTCCCATCACGAATTCTTCGTCTTCTTGTGCTCATCCTCTACGATATGCGTGCATACTTAGAAAGTTCAGAAAACCTTGCCTCGTATTCCAGCACAGTCATGGAGCCTTGCGTCAGGGAGAGAAATTCCTGCTCCATCTTGTCCTGGATATGCTCTGGGACGAACTTGGCTCGAAAGAGCCTCACGAACGCGTCCCACGCCACGTCTACTGCTCCGTCCTCAAAGCGTGTATGTAGTAGGGAGGACCACCATACATCTGCTCTCTCCTGCAATACACCTTCATAAGCACCAACTAACAAATTCTAAATTAAGTAGAACATACAAACATACAAAATTAAAAGCCTACCTGTAGCATGTAGGTGGCTAATGTCACCTTATCCTCATCAGGGCACCTGATGGATCGGAAGATTTTCTCTGTCTCCCTTAACCAACTTTCTGCCATTAATGGATCACTCTCCCCCTTAAAAGAGGGTGGGGTCATCCTCTTGAATCTCTCCATGATGGGAGGTTCACCATGGTCCTGAGCTGGTGCCTGAGCCTGCTACATCACACATCAAGCAATATACCATCAACATAATATCACATAAGCAATTTAAAACAGACTATTAATCATTTCATTAGTCTAACCTGAGCCTCCAACTGTGCCTGGAGTGCCGCCTTCTATGAGCCTGTGTCTGCATGGCTTGCATCAGACCTTGCATGAATACTCCATAGTCCACAGGCGGCGGTGGGGGAAGTACAGGACCTGGCGGTGCCGGGGCCTGCTGCTCCACCCGCTCGTCACATCGCGGCTTGTCCTCACGGGCCGACGCTCCACCACGCCTACCTCTCGAAGCCATGGCTGTAATAAAATTTCAGCCACCATTAGAGCTAGGTACTAAGTTTTCTAACCATTTTCTTATCTATCTTTCACTTCTTATTAGTGTTTTCTACACATGTGGACATACTTAGCATGCAATGGGGATGATGACTTTGGTATATTCATGTGCAATCTCAACCGGTCGCTCTGATACCAATCTCTGTGACGGCCCTCATTATACCGGTACGGTTATACCAACCCACGTCGGTATAGCAAGCGTCATCACAGTGGGACATTTACCCAAACGATACAAACATCTGAGATACATGCGAATATACGACAGAGTAGCAGAAGTAAAAGACAACTGTCTTCATTCATTCATCATCCACATTTAACATACATGAAATCACAATAACATTAAAGAACTTAAAAGTTCACATAATTTAATTGCTGAAAATTAAGTACACAATGTCCACACTTATACAATTTTCTCATGATTTCTAGTACAATGTCACTTTTACATACTATGAAAACACAAAAGGGGTACACTACTCCAACAATCTAAACTCCGCGTTCGGAGTCCGTCTCTACCGTCTCCTCCACGAGAGTCTCGTCACCGTCTATACCTGTACGCCGAAGCAAGAAGTGAGTCTTAAAGACTCAGCAAGCAACACTACTCATAACATACACGTATAAGTCATAGCGGTTTCTACATGCACATTCACAAATTTCAACATATGGCATGCTAGTCATTTGAAAGTTGCAACCTATCATGAAAGTTCTACAATTTAATACATGGATCATGCTTTCAGATTTCTAAGAATAAAACTTACCTATCACATGCTCTCTATTCAATTTACTCGTGAAATTTTGCCTTTAAAGAGCTAAGACATGAGAGCTACCAACATGAACACTGTGCATATATGAAGGGAAAACACAACTAGCATGGATTTTACATGTTCTTAAGCACATACATAGACATTTTCACATGCTTTAAGTTGCTGGTTTCACATGGTTTAATGGCTGTAAACCTACACATGAGAGCTACAATGTTGTTTAAAACATACCATGTGAACAACCAATCATGCTATTTTGTACACGTGCTCATCAATTATCCCTAACATGGATTCTAGACATTTTCGCACATATAAATATGATGATAACAACATGAAATTACTGATTTCACATGGTTTCAGATTTGTTTCACATGGATTTCAATGTCATATCCTCACATTTTTAGCTTCACATTTTCTTTACACAAGTTTCCAATTCACATGGTTGCACTTTGCACATACACATTTCACATTGTTCACTTACACATTAACACATGAACACATACACATTACACATTCACATTTTAGGTACCGTGACACATAGTCCAAACCACCAAAGAAGGACATATACACATCACATTACACATAGACGCCATCTAGGCATTACAATGGCGACTCTTGGACTGCGCAGACCGGGAGAACAAGTCTCCACCCTAACCAGTGGTACTTGTCCACCTCCAGGATTTCCCCCTAATACCCTTAGGGTCACTTACACATTGAACTTTCTCATGGGGACTTTTCCCTGATACAGTTCCACTGCCCTCTACGGAAGCAGTGTCACATTGGCACAGTTACACATTTACACATTTTACCGATTTACACATGGTTTTACACATATCACTTTCATCCCATTCACTTTCTCACTCACATGCATATCTCCATTTTCCTGACATGACACTACAGATTTCAGGAGTTTAACACACAGTAAATTCACCAATCAGGTTGGGTTTAAACGATATCTAATCACTTTACAATGACATGCATAAATTTTTACATTTCACATGGAAAAAGTGCATAACTCCTTATATACTGGTCCAAATGATCTGGAAATTTAACCACATGCTATTTTCGGGTTCAAGATCATACATTCAATTTTTCAAATTTTTGTGAGCTAAATAGAATTTACAGAAAATCAAATACCTATTTAGCATGCCATTCATAATTTAAGTTGACATGGAGTTTAACACCATCATACATTTTTGCCACTTACTATCTGAACCCTAACATGCCCATAATCATAGAATTTCTTCAGAGTTTTCTGAGCAACATACCATTTTCTCAAGGTTTTATAACCCTACACATGCTTTTCTAAATTCAATTTCAGAAAGCATAATAATTCAGATAAGCATGGAGGATTTATCAAAATTTGAGTACACATATACTGATCCACTAACTTCATGATCTGACAAAACTTAGGGCACTCAGACTAGTCCTAATCATAAAACATGGATTGGCAAGATCACCAACAAATCATGCTTAAAATTTCATGGGATGATAATCTCTAACATTCACCACCACACATCATAACTCATCTATCCACACACCACATTCATCACCTCAACATTATACATACATATAAATGATTTACAGTATATCCTCATCGTGAAACATATCGAAAATAATTGTATAGAAGGGCAGAACAGGTCACTGTTCTGTCTAGATGAACTTGGCGGCGGTCTTTGGCCGGTGATTCAAGGTCAACGTCATAGTCGATGGACGCTAAGCATGATCTTAGCGACCAGGGACATTGCCGTTAATTCAGGTCTGTGCAGAACACAGACCCGAGCTCTCAAGATAGGGTGAATGTGGGGGTCAAGGACGCGAAGAAAAATACACAAAAATGTTAAAACCATCCTAGACTCATACGGGAACCTTATGGTAGGGTCACTTGCCTCTAGAAAATTGCTCCAATGGATCTAAATACTCGGAGAAGCTCTCCTTAGGCCGTCCCAAGAAGTGCAGAAATGTCCTTCAAGATCTCCTTCCTCCGGGCTCTTGGATGATCTCCACAGCAAAGAAATGTCAGGGAGGCCTTCCTCGATGATCCCTCTAGCCTCCAGTTACAGTAGAACGCCGGACAAAGCTTCAGAAGTTCGGATTTTGGGCTGCAAGGATGGGGTTTTCTCACAGTCCGAAATAGGGTTTTCTCCTCTTGTTTCTCTCTTGCAAAAGGGTGAAGAGAGGGGTTGGGGACCAGATTCGGGTTTAGACATATGGGAGAGGCTTCTCTCCCAGTCACAGGTGACAAGATGGCTCTCAAAGCCATTGGGGACAGCTCCCCAATGGGTGAGCTACCTTGTTTCCGGAATTTCTGGCTCTGTAAAGCATGCAGGTCAGAGAAATCGGCGTCCACATCGTTAGACACCAGGATTAGTGTTGGCGTCCATGGGTGGACGCTGACACCTCCTCGACGTCCTAGTATTGACGCCAATTTGGCCTTCGGCCATAACTCTAAAACATGCAGAAAACTATGCATGCCATGCATATATACATGCAATATGTATATGGTAGTGTATCCATACTATCACTATTCAATACATGCATTATTTACATCTAGTATAAACACATGCACACGTAATTGTACTAATTAATACGTATGTAATATGTATATACATACACGAGCACAAATATACACACACAAATACAAATAATGCGACGAAAATTCGAGGGCCTTACAAAATCCTTCCATGATAATGGTGAAGAGATAGGGTGACAAAGGGTCACCTTGGCGAATACCATTCGAGCTTTTAAAGAACCCTTCAGGACTTCCATTAACCAAAACAGAAAATTTAGAAGTTTCCAGGCATCGTGAATCTAGTGGATCCATTTTTCAGGGAAGTGCATTTGTTTGTTTGTTTTTTTTGATAAGTAAAATGGTATTAATGAAACAAGATTTACAGAAGCCTTTGACCATAGCAATAGTCAAAAGGCAAACATCACCTAGAGGATAATAGGAGAGTGCACCTCACCTCAGAGAGGTGAAATATTCCCACTCCACCATTCTCACTCTAGATTACAAAGCTGGAGATCATGACCACACAGGTTGTGGACTATGGTCTAAATAAAATTTGAAAAGATACAAGACATGGACCTAAAGATATTGCTTTAAAAGAGACTTGACTTGAGCTTTTGATCCTCCAAGTCTTGAAATTCTTCCCCTTTGCTGATCATGTTTACATTTCGCATATTGGTCACAAATCCTCCATCTTTCTTGCAGCACCTGAAAACTTAACATAGCAAGTCCAAACATAGAAAATGCCAAAGTTGAACCAGAAATTAAAATGATCATACTATCATGAAAGAGAATTAATATGTAAGAGGCTATATCTAATCTAGCTAATAGAGAAGTTGAATCTAGTAAGAATCCCTTTCTCACGTTTGGAAAGACTTGCAAATTTCCCAGCTTTTTCCATGCAGTATCTAGTATCCATGATGATATCAAGAAGAATGTGAACTTTATCCCTGCTAGTTCCTTCAAAAATTCTTTTGCATCTTTCCCTCCAAATCCACTAAATAGTTAATCTAAGAATAACTCACACCATCTTAACCAGAATACCATTCTTAGGAAACTCCAAAGCAATTTCTTTGACTTCATGCAAGAGGCCTTTTTGTGGATTCCTTCTCAGATCATATCTTGTTATGATTTGTTTCCAAATCCAATTCGAATATGTGCATTCAAAGAAGAGGTGATCAGTTGTCTCCCTGTCCTTGAGGCATAAAACACATCTATTGGCTAAAGCATAACCCTTCCTTTGTAAATTGTCCAATGTTGGAAGTTTATTGTGGAAATTTTGCCAAGTACAAAGAGAAAATTTCTGAACCGTTGGCCTTTCCCAAACCCAAGTGCTTTGATTCCATGTGCTAGCCTTCGATCTTATTTGATTCCAAGCTGAATTGATTGAAAATTTTCCATTGTCATACTTCCACTTTACCCCATCAACACCATTATTAGAAATTGGAATTGCTGCAATTTGAGGCCATAAGGAAAACATGTCAATAGAAATTGCATTAGGAAGCTTCCATTCTCCATTCTGGATATAGTGTGAAATATGCAAATCTTTAGGGGCACCCAAGTCCTGTCTTATCCTATCACCACAAAGCTGATAGATGCTTTTCCCATTTATCCAAGGGTCATACCACATGTTTATGCCATTACCTGTGGAGATAACATATGAGAAGTGATTCATCAACCAACATCTTGCCTTGAGAATTCCTTTTACAGCTGTTGAATAGTAAGGTTTTATATCCATACTCCAAATTGATTTGTTGCTGAAGTACTTGTCTTTAATCCAATTGATCCAGAGACAGTGTTTACCTTTGATCAGATCCCACAAATGTTTTATCAAGCAAGCCTTATTCCATTCCTGCAAGTTCTTTAGATTCAGCCCTCCTTCTTCTTTTGGTTTGCAAATTGCATTCCAATTCACCATATGCAAGGATCGCCCTTCTTGAGTTCCTCCCCAAAAGAATCTGCTAAGAATGCCATCTATTTCATGAATGAAACCAATTGGTAATAAGAAAGCATTTGTCCAATATAAAGAATATGATTGCAGCACAGAGCGGATCAATTCCAACCTTCCTACTTTTGATAGTAATCTACTTTTCCAAGAATTGATTCTTCTTTTGATCTTGTCAATGATTGGGCAGCAATGATTTTTCTTAATGCTATTGGAGAAAAGAGGAAGGCCCAAATAAGTGACAGGTAGAAGTCCTTCAGCCACCCTAAGAGTGCTTGTAATGGTGTTCTTGTCTTGAATACCAGCCCCCATATAAACTTTGCTCTTATCTTGATTTAATTGTAGATCCGATAAAGCACCAAATCTTCTGAGAATTTCAGCCAAATTTTGAATAGATGCACAATCATTTTGGACAAAGAGTAGCAAGTCATCAGCAAAAATAATATGGGAAACATGAGTGTTTCCGGTTGTAGGAACTTTAAGCATGCCATCAGCCACTGCCTTCTCAATCATACAAGTGAGACCCTCCATTGCAATGGTAAAAAGATAGGGAGATAGGGGATCCCCTTGCCTTATTCCATTGGTACTTCCAAAAAAGCCAATTGGAGTACCATTAAAAAGAACTGAAAATTTTGGAGTCTCCAAGCAACTTCTAATCCAAGCAATCCATTTACATGGAAAGTTCATATTTTCCATCATATCATAAATGAAAGCACGATTCACAGAGTCAAAAGCTTTTCTTAAATCAGCCTTGAAACATATCCTTTTCCCTTTGGTTTTTGACTGCATATCTTTCACAAGATCATTAACCAGAAGAATATTCTGGTTGATACCTCTACCTTTGATGAATGCAGATTGGTTCATACTAATAATCTTGCTCATAACATTCTGCATTCTATCAACCATCACTTTTGAGATGATCTTGTAAGTGAAGTTACACAATGAGATAGGTCTGTAATTTTCCAAACAGTCAGCTCCAACAGATTTAGGAATGAGAGAAATGAATGTATAAATCATTTGCTTAAACATTCTGGAAGTGCATTTGTTTCATCATTTAGTACACAAACTCCCAGGAAATAGAATCAAAGGCCTTACAAAGATCAGCTTTAAGACAAATACGAGTACCTTTATGTTTAGCATGCAAATCCTTGGCAAGATCATTAGCTAGGAGAATATTACTTTGAAATTTTCTTACAGGGATGAAAGCGGCCTGATGAGGACTGATAACAGTAGGAAGCACAATTTTCATGCGATCTGCCATCATCTTAGTGATCACCTTGTAGATAAAGTTGCAAAGAGAAATGGGCCGGAACTGATCAAGAGATTCTGCATTCCTCTTCTTAGGGACCAAAGCAATGAATGTAGAGTTAATCTGATTTTCCCAATGACCATTCTCAAAAAAGGAGAGAACCGCCTTCGAGAATAGATCTCCAACAATCTCCCAACATCTAGTAAAGAACTCAGCAGTGAACCCATCCGGCCAGGACTCTTATCCTTAGGAGAACTGAAGACCACCTGGCGGACATCTTCCAGAGTGAAGGAAGTGTTAAGTTTAGCAATGTCCTCCTCATTGAGGCAGGAGCGAACATGAACCAATGGCTGGCACTTTTCATGGTTCTGGTTAAGCAAATCTGAATAAAATGAGAGAGCATGGCTTCTAATTTCTTCATCAGATGTAAGAATAGAACCGTCCCTGGATTTACAATGCTTGATAGAATCATGGATTCTTCTAGCTTTGATAGCCGCATAAAAGAATTTTGTATTGGAGTCACCAAGACTGAGCCATTGCTGTTTAGACTTTTGTTTTGCATACATCTCTTCAATTTCCAATGCTTTGAGATAATCACTTCTACAAACCTTCTCACGGTCATGGATTGTGTTATCAAGAGGATTATCTATCAGCTGCTTCTAGACATCAAGAAGGGCAGCCCGAGTAGTGGAAGTAGCAGTGTTAATGTCCCCAAACTCCTTCTTATTCCAGCCACCAAGAGCAAACTTAACAAGACGAAGCTTTTTGCAAACTTGATAAAGAAAAGAGCCCTTGACGTCAGTATTCCAGGCATGCCGAACTATGGTATGGAAGTTATGATGAGATGTCCACATATTAAAGAACTTAAAAGGTCTGGGTCTATCATTAGTCTGATGCCTCAAATTCAGATTGATGAGAAGCAAAGAGTGATCTGAGATTGACATATTCTCATAATTCAACAAAGCATTCTCATACTTGTTGGTCCACTCAGGATTAATGAGAACTCTGTCCAGGCGAGCTGATATACGTTGAGGACCTTTTTTTTTTGGTAATTAATACCAGGATTGTATTGATTAAAAGGGAACCAATACAAAGAAGAATTCATGCTATCACAAATCGATAGCTATGAAAGAAACAAGGAGCAAAACTCTCCAAACGATGCAAAGGGAAAATACAAGACAGCACATCGCAAGTCCCCAAACCTAAGAGAAATTATTGTTTCGTAGAATTCTTTTGGATCTGGTGGAGTGAGTAGCCCCCTGAATATGAGATTCAGTAATATGTCTAACATTAGAGAGAATGGAAAGGAGCACATGAGTCCTGGAGCGAGCTGAAGAGTCAAAAATCCTGGAGCATCTTTCATTCCATATCCACCACAAAGCAGCCCGAAAAGTAGCATAAGCCACTTTAGTGGCAGCCCCCATACCATGAAAACTCCTAAGCAGACTCTCACATTCAGCAATGATAGTATCCTGGGCCGGCAGTGGATACCCATTCTATGCAAAAGCTGCATCCATATCCAAAAACTGTAGTTACACTAGAAGTACAAGTGTTGAATATCTTCACCATTCTGTCTGCTAAGAACACACATGCTCGGACCATGGAATCCACGCCTCTGAAGAACATCAAAGGAAGTGATTCTCCCCAAAAAACATTGCCAGGCAAGAGTGGATTGCTTTTGACTTGTAGGCCTCTGCCAAACAATCTAGAACCATGGGACATGAGGATAAACAGTTTCATTTCATATCATAGATCTGCTTACCATTATTGTGTTTCCACACAATGGTGTCTTCACAGCCTTCCTGAATGGGAATGCGCAGGATCTGAGGCCAGAGATCCATCATTTCGCTGGAGGTAGGAGGAGGAAGACACCACCTCCCATTCTGGATAAAAACGCTGACAGTGGCATTGGCAGGAAGACCCAGCAAGAATCTGATGTAATCACCACCTATAGAAGTAATCGAATGACCATCAATCCAAGGGTCATCCCAGAGGTTGAAGGTTAAGCCGTTACCAATCTTAAGCATAATATGGGGCCGCAGCCAGTCTCTAGCTTGTAAAATTCCCTTCCAAGCTTGAGAATGATAAGAGTGAAATTTCGCCAACCAGATAGAAGTTTTGTTAAGATATCGGCCTTTCACCCAATCAATGCATAAAGTATCCTGGTTAGTAATAATCCTCCAAATCTGCATAGTGATTGCTGAGGAATTCCACACTTCCAAGTCTCCGAATGCCCAGACCACCCACTTCTTTCGGCCTACACACCCACTCCCACTTGATGAGATGAAAGGGCTTGTAATCACGAGAAGCATGCCAGAAAAAATTCCTGAGTAATCTCTCCACTTCCCCAATCAGCTTCTTAGGCAAGAGAAAAGCAACAGCCCAATAGATCGCATAAGAGTTCAGTACTGATCGAATCAACTCCAGGCGGCCTGCTTTGGAGAGTAACTTGGTCTTCCAAGAAGCAATTCGGTTTTTGATTTTTTGAATGATAGGAGTGCAATGCGAATTGACAATTCTAGTGGAGAATAAAGGAAGCCCAAGATAAGTAGTTGGAAAGGTTCCCTCCTGAACTCCCAAAGCATTGAGCAGCGGACCTTTGTGATGAATTCTAGTGCCAACAAAAACCTGCTTTTTTCTGCATTTAACTGCAACCCAGTACATCCGTGGAAAGTCTCTAGAATACTAGAGATGCAGCGAGCTGAAGCAATGGTTGGTTTCATAAAAAGGAGTAAATCATCAGCAAACATCAGATGAGACAACCTCACATTACCATAGCTAGGAACTTGTAAACAGCCTTCTCCCACTTTCTGCTCAATCAAAATAGACAGCCCCTCCATAGCAACACATAACAGGTAGGGAGACAAAGGATCCCCCTGGTGAATACCATTAGCTGAAAGGAAGAAGCCTTAGGACTACCATTAAGAAGAACAGAGAAAACTGCAAAATTGAAAAGAATAGCAATCCAGTCAACCCACTGATCCGGGAATCCCATCTTCCTGAGTAAATAAAGAATGAAGCCTCTATGAACTATATCAAAGGCTTTACGTAGATCCACCTTCATACAAAGAAGATTACCACGATGCTTAGAGTGGATATCCCTGACAATGTCATTAGCAAGCAGAATACTATCCTGAATCTTCCGACCCTTGATAAAAGTTGATTGATGCTTGCTAATCAGATGAGGCATAAATTGTTGCATACGGTTGGCCATCAGCTTGGTGATATTATAGAGAAAATTGCATAGGGAAATCGGCCTAAATTGATCAAAGGAGTCTGCAGTATCAGGTTTAGGATTAGGGAGATAAAAGAATGGTTTACTTGATGAAGCCAACTTCCTCTATTAAAGAAGAACTGTACCGTCGCCATAACATCACTTCCTACAATGTTCCAACACAATTGATAGAAGTCAGCCGGGAAACCATCCGGACCAGGACTCTTGTTCTTAGGAGCATTCATGACAACTTGCTCAATTTCCTCATTAGTAAAGGGTCTCATAATAGAAAAGCGGTCAGCATCAGAGAGCACTCGGGACGGAAGAAGATCTGGGAGATCATCAAATTCTTGCTGATTAAGAAGGCTATTGTAGAAGTCAACTGCATGAGATCGAATCTGCTGGAAATCATCAGTAACATTCCCATCCGGCATCTTACACCTTCTGATTGAGTTTACCATCCACCTCCCATTAATACTTGCATAGAAGAATTTTCTTTTGTCATCAGTCTGAGTAAGCCAGTGTTGTTTAGACTTCTGGTGAGCATAATCAGCCTCCATTCTGAGAGAAGAAAGGTAGGCTTCCCTCGCTTGTACCTCACTGTAAATGCACCTCTCATTCAAAGGGTCAGCAGCTAAGGCTTCTTGGGCCCTATGAAGCACATCACCAGCGCAAGCAACTTCTGAAAAATACTGCCAAACTCATCCCGGTTCCACATCTTTAAAGCATTCTTCACAGCCCGAAGCTTCTGACAAAGAACAAAGAGAGGAGTGCCCCGAATCTGAGTAGCCCACGCCTTCTCCACAATTGGCATAAATTCACCATGCTTCGCCCACATATTGAAGAATTTAAAGGGTTTTGGTCCACCAACAACAACATCCTCACTGAATACTGTAAGCTGAGCATGATCTGACAGTACCTGGTCCCCATAATGACCATAGCTATCAGGGAATAATCCAACCAACCTGATTAATAAGAGCTCGATCAAGACGACATGCAATTCTTTTGGCCCCCATAGAACGATTACACCACGAGAGAGTGCTTCCCACACTTTTCAAGTCAAGCAAAGAAGCTAAATCTTTTTTTTGGTGGTCAACCAACGAAAAGAATCAATTAATGGAGAGGAGAGATTACAAAGGACTAAGAAGGTACAAGTACCTCGTAGTCAAGAAAAGATAAAGGATGGGAGCCACCATCACAAGCAAAGCCGATGACATCCTGTAAACACAAGAAGCAATGTGACACCACAAGTTGGGACTACATTGCATTATTAACTCTAATATTGAATCTCTCACAAAGGATCTTCGACGACCAGAAAGAGCATAGGCTTGCGGCCTTGACTCAATACAACTATGAACGTCACTAATAATGGAATGAACCGTATGGATATAAGAAGCTCTCATGCCCTCAAAGGTTCTGCAACATCTTTCTTTCCAAAGCCACCAAATAGTAGTTCTGAACAGTAGGCGAGCTAAGGAGGTGGCAAAGCCATCGGTTTTAAAACTTAGTCTCAAAGCATGCATTTCCTCCAGGATGGTATGGCGAGGAGGTCTGTTAATGTTCATACGCTTCAGAATTTCTTCCCAAACAGAAATGGAATACGGACATTGGAAGAAGATGTGATCCTCACATTCCTCAGAAGCGCAACAAAGGATACACCTGCTAGGAATATGAAATCCACATTTCTTGAGGTTATTAATTGTAGGTAACTTATGCATAACAGCCTGTCAACAAGTTAGAGAACATCTCTGAATAGTAGGCCCTTTCCAAATCCAACTGTCCCAGCCAACCTTTTGCTTCTGATCTCGAATTAAATTCCAAGCACTCTGGACACTAAATCTGCCATACTTCCAGCTGATTTCATCAGAAGTATGAATTACAGTCCTCTGAATCATGGGCCAAATGTCAAACATGTCCATAGGGTTCAAGGTGGGAGGGTCCACTGCCCATTACTTATGAAAAGGGAACAAGTGGCGTTCTTTTGAAGACCAAGATGCTGTCTGAGGCGGTCACCAACCATCATATAAAGACTTTTTCCCTGCACCCAAGGATCATAGAAAAAATTGAAGTTACTGTCATGTCCCACCTTATAACTGATGTGTTGAAGGATCCAATTGCGCTGCTTAAGGATTCCCTTCCAGGCCGTGGAATGGTAAGGCTTTTGTTGAAGACTCCAAATTGAATCCTTTTTCAGATATTTTTGCTGAACCAATGAGTCCAGAGAGAGTTAGAATTCTGCAAAATATCCCAAAGATTCTTACTAGCACAGGCCAAGTTCCAGTCTTTCAATCTCCTTAGACCCAGCCCGCCTTCAGTCTTCGGTGTACAGATGGTCTTCCAACTAACCATATGAGGAGAACGCTGAGTGGAGTGCCCGTTCCAATAGAAGTTTGACAAAATAGTTTCAATTTCTTTAAAGATAGCAGCAGGAAGAATGAAGGAAACTGACCAGTATATTGAGTAGGAAGAAAGAACTGATTTAATCAGCTCCAATCTACCGGCCCGGGACAGAAGACAAGTACGCCAAGATTCAATTCTTCTCTTGATTTTGTCGATAATTGGTTGGCAGTGGACCTTGTTAAGAGAGGAGCTGACAAGGGGGAGACCTAAGTAAGAAGTTGGAAGTTTACCTTGGGGAACATGAAGAACAGATTGGATTTCTTTTTCTGTTCTTAACATGACCGCCCATGTATAGCCTGCTCTTGTTAGAGTTATGTTGAAGAACAAAGTAGCTATAAAAGTCCTCCAGCAGTGATTTATGTTAGTGGCAAAAGGCACATCATCCTTGAAGAAGATAATGAGGTCATCGGCAAATATGAAGTGAGAGATGGGTAAAGTACCCGCCTTTGGCACTTTGATGGATTTCTCATGTACTGCAGCCTCCATAAGACAGGTAAACCCTTCCATAACAATTGTGAAAAGATAGGGAGAGATAGGATCCCCTTGGCGAATGCCATTTGAGCTATAAAAAAAACCTTCGGGACTGCCATTTACAAGAACAGAAAATCTTGCAGACTCCAGACAACAGCGAATCCATTCTATCCATGGGGGAGGGAATTTCATCTTTCTCAACATATAATATATGAACTCCCAGGAGACAGAATCAAAAGCTTTGCACAAGTTAGCTTTTAAACAAATACGAGTTCCTTTGTTAGAATGCAGATCTTTTGCTAAATCGTTTGCAAGAAGAATATTACTTTGAATACTCCTGCCACGGATGAAGGCAGTCTGGTGCGGACTGATTATAGTAGGGAGAACTAGCTGCATTCGGTTTGCCATCAATTTGGTGATCACCTTGTAGATAAAATTGCAAAGAGAGATAGGATGAAACTGATCAAGAGAGTCTGCATTAGGCTTCTTAAGGACCAAAGCAATAAAGGTAGAGTTAATCTGCCTTTCCCAGGAACCATTGTGAAAAAAGGTGAGGATAGCACTTGAGACAAGATCACCAACAATATCCACGAACTAGTGAAGAATTCCACAGGAAATCCATCAGGACCTGGACTTTTATCTTTAGGACAACTGAACACCACTTGACGGATTTCCTCCTTACAAAAAGGACGCATGAGGGTAGAGATTTCAGCCTCAGAAAGGATGCCCGGACATCAAAGTTTGGTAATTTCTTATCATGAGTTTTATTAAGAAGAGAGTGATAGAAGGACAAAGCATGAGCCGGATCTCACCTTCCCCATACAGAACAGTGCCATCGCTGGTTTTGCAACTTTTGATCTGATTATGCACTCTACGAGCCTTGATAGCAGCATAGAAGAACTTGTATTAGAGTCTCCAAGGGATAGCCATTGTTGCTTTGATTTTTGCTTTGCAAACATCTCCTCTCTCTCAATAGCTTGAAGGTACTCCATACTGCAAATATTTTCTTTGTCTTGTAAAACAGTGTCATCTGGATCTTTTTGAAGAAGATTTGATAGTGAATAAGCTCCTCCCGAGCAGCAATGGAATTGGACTGAACAGTACTAAAAACTGTTTGTTCCATTCACGTAAAGCACTTTTCACAAACTTAAGTTTCTGACAGAGTTGGTATAAAAGGGTTCCATGAACCTGTTTGTTCCACGCACCACGAACAACATCCTGGTAACTTTGGTGAGTAGTCCACATATTGAAGAATCTGAAGGGTCTAGTTTGGAGGTTCTCTTATCATCATTAGTTTTCACCAAAAGCAAGGAGTGGTCCGAGACAGACATATTCTCATAAGAGAGAATGTTGTTCTCATAAGCACTAGTCCACTGAGTGTTAACCATTACATGATCCAGTCTGGCAGAAATGCGCTGGTTGCCACCTTTTTCATTGCACCAAGAATAAGAGTTTCCAATGTGAGGCATGTCAAGGAGATTTGCACTATCCAGGCAAGCATGGAAATCTGACAGATGACTAGGAAGGATAGTCCGACCACCTTTTTTCTCATCAAAATATCGGACAGTGTTCAAATCCCCCAGAATAATCCAAGGCTGGGAGATGGAATGAGAAAGTTGCGTAAGATCTCTCCAAAGCTGTTTCCTCTCTCCCACAAGGTTACATCCATAGATGGCTGTGAGAATGAATGTCTCATTAGAATTCCTGTTGGTGCAACTGACGTGAATATATTGAGAACCTACTGCTAGAAGAGTTAGAGAATATAGCTCCTGCTTCCACATAATCCAAATTCTGCCATTTGGTGAGTTGTTATAATTGTGAAGAATACTGCCTTGAGAACCAAAGAACTTCTCTGATGAAAATTAGAATCTTTAATCTTGGTTTCACACAGAAGAGCAATGTCATATTTGTGATGAGAAAACTCCTTCTTAACGCCAACTTCTTATTTCTATTGTTCATACCCCTGACATTCCAGGATATGATATGCATGGAAACTATTTGGTGGAAGTAAACTTTGATCGGACCTTTGAACGTCCGACCTTACTTACATGGTCCACATCCTTCAATTTGGACATATCAAAGTGGCAATCCTGGCTTAGGGGAGAATGTGAAGTTGGAATCTGATGAGTAGCGTAAGGAATACCTGTAGGTGTAGATTTTACTTTATTTGCTCCTGCTCGATCTCCATGAAGAACCGGGATAAGACTACTTGCCTCACTCACCACCGAAGAAAATCCCACCTTCTGATTATGGTCAGATTTGTAATATTGCTCTGATTTGGATCTAAGGGTTCTGAGTTTACACTGTCAACATGAAATGTAGCAGTCACCGTGGTCCCACACTGCATGTCTTCTGGCAAATCTTCAAAAGATGGAGAAGAGTCTGTGGATCTCATAGGCAGGGAAATGACAGCATCTTCAGGAATAACCTTTGCAAGACAATCCTTAGCCAGCGTTATATCGGGTAAGAGAATATTGCTTTGCTGAAGACCCGACATGCAAGTTTGGACGCAAACTGCATGTCCCTCGTGAGTCACCATGGGCAACGTCAGGTTTATACTCACATATGTTGAAATATTGCATGGGAGATCTTGAACATATTTTGCATAGATAGTACCAGGAATAGTAAGAGAAGTTATAGCAGTACAAAGATTAGAAACTCCAGCCACCGTCGCATCACTTGAGGGAGAACGGATGTCGGGTTTATGCATGGAGAACAACCACCATCTTGAACCAAGGAACTCGAAGCATGAACAGAACTCTGCATGCAATGTTGAACACCCTCTGATTTACCTTGATGAGTCTCCGTGGACAAAGTCAGATTTACACTCACTTGTGGTGAGAGCTTGGAAGGAATATCTCCAACATCTTTAGCATGAATAGTACCAAGAAAAGGAGGTGAAGAAGTTGCAGTACTAGCTTTAGAAACTCCAGCCACCGTCGCATCATTTAAGGGAATAGAAGATGCCGAGTTTAAGCATGGATCTATACTGTTTTTATTTGCAGGATCAGCTTGAACAGAGGATCTCGTGGCAGGCCCGGTTACCTTAGTACAATTAGAATTCACTGAGTCGACCCAGGAATCTTGCGAGTTGCCTGGTGCAACAGGCGCAGCTGCATGCTTTGGCTTCCATTGCATATTAGAACTCTTCTGTTGATCTTGAGGTCCCTCAACCAAGATACAAGTACTATCCTTATGACCAAATGAGGAATAGGCAGTGCAAGGGATTGGACGCCATTCATACTCAACTGCACATCTTCATGCTTCCAGATTCATGTAAGACAGTGATGGTAGTAGGAAAGGAAAACTTAGAAGATATTAGAATACACACCCTAGCAAATGAAAGGCACCTCCTTGAAGCTGTGAGTTTGTCCATGAATAGGGGGGTTCCAAGAACGCTAGCCAGTTTGCTAAGGGAAGTATGAGACCAAAGGTAGAGAGGAAGATTTGGAAAAGTTATCCATAAAGGGATAGAAGATAACATAGCTTTCTCCAGTTTTGTATCACGGCTCTATCTTTGAACAATGAAAGGATGCCCTCTGATATGCCAAAAACCCTCAAGCACTGCTTGCATGTCCTCTTCAAGAGAGAAGCTGCACACGAAGAAGCCTCCATGTCGCATATGCAGCTCGTAGCTCCCTTTAGTTTCCATTGCTTGTCGATGAAAGACTTCAGAGGAGTATAAACCGGTGATAGCCACACAACATAGCCCACCACTGTGAACCGCCAATCGTCTAACAGCTCTGGGAGTCCTCATGTTGAAATGAAGCTACTGGCCTATCGCCAAGTGCAGAAGGTGCAATGTAAGACAAGCGGAGTCCAGAAGAAGGGGACGCTAAATGTCCGTGAACAACTCATTCCAGGCTTTTTTTCAAGTGGAGACAGAGGGAGGAACCTTCAAACAGGACCTACCTCTTGAACGGCTACGAGATGCACATCTAGAAAGGGTTGAGACACCTTGTGAGGATCCACGTCCAGGAGCAGGATCACTTGCGGTATCCACAAGCACTCTGGTAGAGACCCCCCCTCTCTTGAGGGAGAGGAAGAAGACCCCTTTGAGTGCCTCCCGAGCTAAGGTCCATCTCACCGATCGCCACGATAGGGAATCCTACCGGAGAGGAGCTCCGGCAGGCGAGGACCACCCACTGCCGGGGGCGGGGGTGAACTCGGGCGCACCCACGCGATGACCCCAAAACACAGAGCTTCTCTCTCTAGACTAGAGGGAGAGGCGACAAGCAAAGAAGCTAAATCAATGCAATTATTGAAGTCTCGGAGCATGGAAGTAGTAAGCCTTCGTCCCCCAATCTTCTCCTCAAGATAGCGAACACAATTAAAGTCTCCCACAAGTAACCAAGGGGATGAAATTGTAGTGGAAAGCTCAGCAATGTCACGCCAAAGGATCTTCCTTTCAAAGGATAGATTCGAGCCATAAATGGCAGACAGATGAAAAAACTTCCCCGAAGAAATTTCAGTACAGTCTATATGAATAAGCTGAGAAGTGATTTTAACACTCTGAATCTGAGTAGTGTTACCATTCCAGATGACCCAGATTTTACCTCCCCGGTGCTCAGAGTAGTTGTGGATCATGTTCATATCAGCAGAAATGGATAAACGACGACTCACCATTCTATCTTCTCTAAGTCAGGTTTCAAGCAAGATGACAACATCAGCTTTGGAACAAGAAATAGAATTTTTCACACTAATTCTATTCTCCCTCTTATTAAGGCCTCTAACATTCCAAGAAAGAATTTTCATAATTAACTTTTGGAGAGAGATCGTATACGAGCTTGCAGCTTATCCATGATTTGCTCCACAGGCGTACCTGAAACCATTGCATGAGTGGCTTGTGGGTCTCCCTCACGTCCCCCACGTTCCCGCCTTCCAGTAGAGTGTGCATTGGTTGTATTTAATGCACCATGCAAAGAGGAACACGCTTCACGTCCATCTGATGTTGTGCATGCATGTGCGTTGAAGTATCGCTTGGCGCTTTGAAGAAATAGAAGGGGATATCTTTTGCGTGGAACCATGATCATTTCCTTCCTTAAAAACAGGCGCGCAAAAGGATTCCATGCGTGTCTCATTTCCACGAACAGGAAATTTGCCATGCAACAAACCTTCCTTTCCCCGGTCATTACCCTCTTCAGAAAAATCCTGCTGCTAAGGATGGAAAGGCTCGCCTTACTAATATCATTGGATTTCTTTACCATATTGTATGAAGCAGGCCATGCACCAGCTTCACTTCCAAGGCCAGACTTCTTCCTTCTAATGATGCGGTCAGTAGGGTCAAGAAAGGAAGGCCTAGATTCACTACAATCCCCACTTCCGTCCATATCCATCTCACTTCTAAAGCAGCAAATCTGTTAACCATTGCAAGAGTACCTGCTGAATCAACGATGCCTCCATGAACTGGTGCAGCCATGTTAACCAGCAGACCATGAGTCCCCTCAAGCACCCCTTCCGAGTGTCCAGGCCGTTTTTTTCATATTGCACCAGGATAACTAGTTGCCTTTGTGAGGCATATCAATAAGGGACGCATCTTCAACAAAACTTTGAAATTCAGACAGATGAGAAGCAACAATAGGCCGCCCTCCCTTCTTCTCATTAAATTTCTGACGGTATTAAAATCCCCAAGATAATCCAAGGATCAGATATACTTTGAGAAAGGTGATGCAGATCTTGCCAAAGAATACGCCGGTCATGCACAAAATTGGATCCATAAGTCGCAGTAAGCACTATAGACTCATCAGTTTTAGGATTAGAACACTTAACATGGATATACTGAGTGCTTTCGGAAAGGAGAGTGATAGCCACTACATTCGGGTTCCAAAGGATCCATATGCGACCCCTCCAAGAACTATTGTAATTATGTAAAGCTTCAGAGTTAGGCCAGATAAATTGCTTAACAGTGTCAAAGTTACTATACCTGACCTTAGTCTCACAGAGAATAGCAATGCCACATTTATAGTGATGCAATTCTTTCTTAACAGCCAACTACTTAACCTTATTATTCATAACTCTCACATTCCAAGATAAAATCTGCAAAATTATGCTTTGAGTGAGATAGTCTAGACCGTTGTTTATTACGGTCTAATTTGTGAATCCGATCCACATTCTTAAGTTTAGAGATATAGAAGGCCATTTCTGAAGGAGTGTGAATGCTTGACGAATACCTGGATAGGATCCATAGGAATTTCCTTCCCTTCCCATTAGTTGTCAGCTTGACTGATAGGAATGGACAATAGTAGGAACTTCCTTCCTTTAGTATATCTTTGCTCAGCATTAGAAATCAACGCAGATTTGGAGATATCCTGGCTAGGAGAGGTATTGCATGGCGGTGGTAAGCTTACCTCTTTCTCACCAGGAGAAGCTGACACAAACTGGCAGGAGGTGTTGCTATCAATGTTAATATTGTCTTTTGGAGGAATCAGATCAACAACGGATACGTCGATCCTCAAATCCTTAATGAAGGAAGGAGCCGGATTTATGCTGACTGAAGTGGAGCTGTCAACCACTGTGACTCTCGAATCCAAGGCAATGGAATCTGTGGGAAGAGATCCGGATTTACACCGACAAGGTTGGTCACCGTAGAATCACATAACTGATTGCAAACATCTTCTTTTGAAATAGCCTGGATAATTAAATCACTATTGGTAGATAAAGAAAGCTGGTCCTTGTCGGATCTACCTTCCATCATAACCGGATTTACACCAGTAACAAGATTTGGGAGGATCTTCCTATTAGTCACGAAGAAATAACAGTCTCCTTCGATTACTCAACAGCTGTACATGAGATCACCAAACTATCACCAGAAACATGATCACTAAGAACGGCGAACTGGTTTGCCACAGGAATAGCTTCCACCATAACCGGATTTACACCAATAACACTGGTTGTGGTATTCGTGCTATTAGACACCGAGGAAATATTTGAATCCTTCATACCCTGATCAGCATTACAAGCACTCACAAAAGTATCCGAGACAATGGGGTCTTTCGTAGTGAGTTGGTCATAGACAGCAGCAGACTGGATTCCCACGGGAACATCTAAAACTTTCTTAGGACGCCATTCACGCCTAGATGGACGAACTTGAGGTCTACTCGCCCGAGCAGAAGATAAAGAACATGATCCATCAGGGTGACCAAAGGATGAACAAACAGAACATAATTTCGGTTGCCATTCGTAATTACCAGAACATCTTCGATATCCCCCGTATCATGCAGAACTTTAATCTCAGATGGATATTTGAAATCAGATGAAATGAGAATACAAATTCTGGCAAAAGCAAGTCTTTTCTTGGAAGCAGTCATCTTATCCATGAAAAGAGGCTTCCCAAGAACACTTCCCATCTTACTCAAAGAAGTATGGGACCAGAGATACTCCGTTGAGGAAGGAGATCCACAGAGGAATAGAAGTAAGCATCGCCTTCTCCATCTTTACATCCCTATTCCAACATTGGATGATAAAAGGATGACCACGGATGTGCCAAAAACCTTCAAGAACTGACTGCATGTCTTCTTCCAATGCAAAAACGTAGACAAAAAAACCACCAAAATGCAAGTGAAGGTAATATCTACCTTTGGGTTTCCATTGTTTGTCTATGAAGTTCTTGAGTGGGTTATAAGCTGCTTTGATCCCCACTATGTAACCAACACTACGACTGGAAACCGGTGGTCTGTGGAATATCCAAAATGGGGTAATGGTGAATGCGGCCCGGAGCTTGCAGCTGCTAAGATGGTGAAGGTTTGGAGGCCGAAAAGTAAAGATCCAGCTTCTTCTGTTGAGTCTCATTCTGTTGTGATTGATGGTGAAGCAAAAGAGTCCCTTGGTGAGGCGAGTATGGTGGATGCGCCATCCCTGGTCGCCGGTTGGTGCAGCTGTCTCCGCCATTAATGTGCTTAACAGATTTCGACCTGGAAGAGGAAGAGGATATGGAGGGCAATACGGATTCCCTGCCATCTTCACTTGCCCCATCAGATCGCATCATCCGTAGGAAAGAATCTGCAATAGGAGGAGAGGGAGGAGATAGCCTAGCATGCAACTTACCACGTAAGACTCCTCCTTTGCATGGAAGTGGGGCCCGCGGCCAGCTTATATTCCCATTCCTCCAATGCTGAGTGTGCTATCCAAAGCTGGAAGGAGATTTTGGAGGTGAATAATCAGCAAGACAAGGAAGGCGAGATGTTCTCTATCAATTCTAATGAACATTATGGAAATCGCAAGGCTCCCTATGGTATGTATGAAGGTATGGAAAGTAATCCCCATGTCAATTACCCTAGGTCTGATTGCATGCATGCAATAACATTGAAAGGTTCTCAACCTTTGGGTAAGCATGGTGAAAATAAGAAGGTCAATTTGCAGCTGGCTATTAAGCAAGGAAAACGCCATGAAGAAACCAACATGGGCCATGCAAAGGGTGCTGCCTTGTCTATGGAGCACACTATGGATAAGCTTCAAGCTCGCATCAGATCTCTCACCAAGAATTAGTTGTTATGAAGGTTGTTTCTTGGAATGTTCGGGGACTTAATAAGAAAGGGAGCAGATTAAGTGTCAAAAATCTCATCTCCCAGACTAATGCTGATGTTATTATCCTACTGGAAACTCATGTTCGAGAAGATAAGATGACTACCCGTCGTCTGTTTATTGCTCCGCATCTTAACATGCTGCATAACTATTCTGAGCATCATGGGGGTAGAATTTGGGTTCTTTGGAATGAAGCTACTGTTCATCTTACCCAAGTTAGAACTTCCACTCAGCTTATTCATATGGATGGCGTTGATATCTCTTCTGGAAAGGTATTCCACTTGACAGCAATTTATGGTTCGAATCTTCCTTATGAAAGGTAAATGCTTTGGAAGGACATTGTGGACATTTCTATGCAGATATCTTTACCTTGGCTGCTTATTGGTGATTTCAACTGTGTTCGCTTTCCTGAGGAAAAGATTGGGGGTAGGAAGCTAACTTTTGCCATGCTTCGTGATATTAATAAATGTATTGATTCCACATCCTTGTTGGATCTGAAAACGGTGGGGAGCATTTTCTCGTGGTGTAATAGATCCAGGGGAACCAGAAGAATTGCTTGTCGACTTGACAGAGCTCTTATAAATCAATCCAGGCTGGATACTTTCTCGGATAGCTATGGTTCGTATGGTGATCAAGTGTTGTGATCATGCTTATCTTACAGTCTTCAGTGAAGCGGCTATTCCTAGTGGCCCTAAACCTTTTAAATTCTTCACTATGTGGGCAAAACATGATGGGTTCCTCTCTATTGTCCAGCAGGCTTGGAATACTCACTTTCGGGGTACTCCTATTGTTCTTTATAGGAAACTTCAAACTGTCAAGAAAGCTTTAAAGGAGTGGAATAGATCTGATTTGGTTATTCATAGAAAGGTTGCTTGTGCTAGAGATGATCTTCACAAAGCTCAAGAAGCTCTATCGGCTGATCCTTTGAATGAGATTTGTATTGAGGAAGAGAATCAAGCCCGTGAAGCTTACCTTCAATGCTAAGTATGGAGGGATCCTTTGCTCAACAAAGGCTAAGCAACACTGGTTAACTCAAATAGATGACAGTACTAATTCTTCTATGCTAGTATCAAGGGGAGAAGGATGGTTAATTCTATAAGAAGTTGTAAATTGCCTGATGGTAATATTACTCATGACATGCAATAGGTCAAAGATCATGCAGGGCTTTCTACACAAGTCTTTTAATCAGCAGCATTCTCATGACCATCCTAATTTAGTTCCTTTCCGGGTGCTTTCTGAGGAGGATCGCATTTCTATCATGAGACCTTTCACTAATGATGAGATTAAGGACGTTGTGTTCAATGCTCCAAAGAACAAAAGTCCTGGTCCAGACGGTTTCCTACTGACTTTATCAACTCTGTTGGAGCTTTGTGGGTAGTCATGTTATGGATGCAATTCAATACTTCTTTAATGGAGGGAAATGGCTTCGTCAGGTAAATCACACCTTCATATCTCTCATTCCTAAATCTGACTCAGCGGATTCATTTGATCAGTTTCGGCCTATACCTTGTGCAACTTTTTCTATAAGATCATCACCAAGCTGATTGCTAATCGCATGCAAAAGTGCATGCCTCATCTGATTAGCAAACATCAATCAGCTTTTATCAAAGGGCGCAAGATTCAGGACAGTATCCTCTAGCTAATGATCTTGTTAGAGAAATCCATTCCAAGCATCGGGGCAAACTTCTATGTCTGAAGGTGGATCTTCGGAAGGCTTTTGATTCAGTTCATTGAGGGTTTATTCTCTATCTGCTCAGAATGATGGGATTTCCAGATCCATAGGTCGATTGGATTGATATTCTCATTAATTCTCCAACTTTTTCTATTCTCCTTAATGGTAGTCCCAATGGTTTTTCATGCAACCAATGGCATTTGACAAGGGGACCCTTATCTCCGTATCTCTTTGTGTGCTATGGAGGGGCTTTCTATTCTGATGAGCAAAAAGTAGGGGAGGGCAGCTTACAAGTTCCCACTTTTGGTAATGTGAAGGTGTCTGATTTGATGTTTGCTGACGACTTACTTATTTTAGGAAGCCTGATATCTCTTCAGCTCGCTGCATTTCCACCATCTTGGATACTTTCTATGGTTGTTCGGGATTACAATTAAACGCTGCCAAAGCAAAGTCTTGTTGGTGCAGGAATCCATCACAAGGGTCCTCACTTCATGCTTTGCATGTCTAGGAGGGGATGCTTCCTTCTACCTATATGGGGATGCCATTATACTCTACTAGTCTGACTACTTCTCATTGCACTCTTATTCTTCAGAAAATCAAGAATCGCATTGCCTCATGGAAGACCAGGTTACTCTCAAAGGCGAAGGCTAGAGCTTATCAGATCGGTTTTAAACTCCTATGCTATCTACTGGGCTGTTGCCTTCATTTTGCCTAAGAAGTTGATTGGTGAAGTGGAAAGATTGTTGAGGAATTTCTTTTGCATGCATCCGGTGACTACAAGCCTTTCCATCTCATCAAATGGAATTGGTTGTGTCGCCCAAAAGATGAAGGGGGTTGGGTATTATAAGTATTCAAGATTGGAACTTCTCTGCCATCTCTATGCAGTTCTGGAGAATTGTCTCTAATCAGGATACTCTTTGGGCTAATTGGTGAAAAGCAGATATCCTCTAAGGCTTCAATGGTCTATTCGCAGTCACACTATTACTCTCAGGCTGGGAAGAGTATTTAAGTGTGAGAGATTGGTTGCGGCCTAATGCCATATTCAAGATTGAAATGGTGAATCGATCAGTCTTTGGGGGATCCCTGGATTGATGGTCAGTCCATATCCACTTTGGGAGGTGATACATCAGGTTTTTTCTTGGCCTTTCTGCCAATGCTACTGTTAGTGACTTCATTCAGAATGGGAGATGGTGCCTCCCTAACCCGACTTCTAATGAAATGATGGATCTGGCCTAAATTCTTAGTATTCCAATCCAAGCAGATTGTGAAGACTCTATTATGTGGAAGCATAATAATGGAAGAATAAGCACTAGTCATATCTATGATCTGAAAGAAAATCACTTACCCAAAGGTTCCTTGGTCTAAAATGTTTGGATGCGGCCTACTACTATCAAAAACATTCCTGCATGCTTGGCATGTATGCTGGGAAAGATTCCGTCCTTGAAGTCCTCCAGAGGCGTGGAATTCATGGTCCAAGCATCTGTGTTTTGTGTAGGCAGCATGATGAGCACCTTCACCACCTCTTCTTTCAATGCTCCTATACCTCTGGATATGGATGCAGCTTTTGCACAGGCTAGATATTCACCGGAGACCCAAGGATACTCTTATTGCTGAATGTGAAAGTTGTTGAGAAGTTTCATGGTTGGTGGAAGTGGTACAACTGTGGCCTTTGCTAGTTTCGTGCTGCCTTTGTTGGTTGATTTGGAAGGAGAGATGTACCAGATATGTGACTCTACTAATCGTGCCAAAGCTCATGTGCTTCTTCATTATGTCTGACATTCGGCACATTACTGAATCTCATATTTAGGAAAAAAGCTCTCAATCAGATCAAGAAAATTTGTAGAAAATTTTATCATTAAAACTACCTGATTTGTAAGGATGGGTCTAATTGTAATTTTTTATCTTGCATCCTTTTTCTTTGAGCTTTGGCTCCTTTCTTAATCATTACTATCGGTTGTGATAGTATGGTTACTTCCGTGTAATGATTTCTTTGATCAATACAAATTCCGGTATTAATTACCAAAAAAAAAACACTATGTAACAACAACAACAAACATCCATATAGCCAGGGCTTCTGAATCTTGAGAGCAATAAGATGCAACAGGCCGCTCCATGCATGACAGGTTCAACAAAGTTCAGACTCAAACATGCACTCGGTGCTGATGAAGCTCATTCAAAGAGTTCGCTCACGCTTTCTTAGAAGAGGAGACCATTTGCACCGAGACTCTAGAGATAGAACGTCCACGGGATCTCCCACGAGAGGGAAGATGACAAGGAGATAGGCGGGCAGGAAGATCTCGTGAGGAACCAAGTCCCTGACCCAGTTCACTCGTGACCTTCACGGTTGCTATAACGCCCCGACGCCCGGGTCCCAGGCTCCCACCAAGGATCCGACCGTCGGCACCGCCGCCCACGGGTCCGGAGACCCGGAAGGGCTAACAGATCGGTCTAACGAGATATGTGACGGAAAGTAAGTAAAGACAAACGTACTAAAGATGTACCAACTAGTGAAAGAAGAAGTCTAACACAACGTGCAAGTCTAGTACAAGTCCCAAAGTAGTAAAAGTACAAGTGCGGAATGGAAAAGGAATAACACGTCCCTTAGGGGCATACCCCGAGGGTGAAGTACAGAACTGGGGGAAACACTGCCGCTAGAGACGCCAGCTACTGCGGGCTCGTCTCCTCGCTACGCCGCGGAGGGAACTGCTGTGAAGTCTCACCTACAAAACAGGGAGTGAGCTTCACGAAGAAGCCCAGTAGGGACTACCAATCTCCCACTGGTTCCACAAGCAAGAATAGACTAGAGCAATAATTAAATAAAGCAGTAAAGTCTAATCTACTAAACAGAGTAAAGTGCGGAAGCGTGGAAGAAACTACACAGTCATCGGTCTAAGCCACTCGGCGGGACCGGAAAACCCGTGTAAGCCAAGGCACCACAAGAACCAAGCTGTAAACACAGACATCGAACTGCCTGGACAAGCACACTAGCTATAGTACACTACTCTAGTCAGCTGGTCAGGAGCGCCACGCGTCTTACCCTCGACCAACGGTCCATGTCTGACACCTTCCGTCGGAGTGAGACGCGGAACCACAAGTAACCACAACTGCCGTAGTCTGGCCGGACTACGGTCCCACGCCTGACACCTCTAGGCGGTACCAGAACCACGTAGAGTGAGGCAGTGAGAAACGGACTAGCTGAACTGTGTCGTACGAGTCACACACTACCGGCGTCCCAGTCTCAGCTAAGAGAGCTCCACAAACGACCTCGTCGCTGTCCCACCGTTTTCCCCTACTGCTACCAAAGTCAACGACTCGAGCAAACCGTCTGAAGCAACACCCTTTGACACAGACGCGCGGGAACCGGGGGTCCCAGGTAACGGTAACAACCTGTCTCACGGACAAGCCCTCAAGTGCCTAGCACCGGGCGAAGAGAGAGACTAGCAGTAGCACTATACTAGGAAACAGCACAGGTGCCGAGAAAATCGAGTCGCAGCGGAAGCAAGATGCTGAGCAGGTTGCCAAGTCCCTTCTCTGACTGAGAAGGCGACAGGCCTGGTGTCACCGTCAGGATGGCGACACCCAGGCTGGCGCAACCCTACTGATCTGGTCACGACATAGGCCATGTCGAGATCAGGTCAGTGCTCCACTAACCTGACAGGTCAGCAAGGGAAACAGGAACCGAAACGAAAAATAGGAAGAAGGCGACGGCCCCCATGTCGCCACCAAGGAAGCGACATAGACGCTGTCGCCTTCAGGAGTTCCTAAAGGCGACGCATCGATGTGTCGCCACTTGGGTGGCGACACCCAAGGTGTCGCTTTACCAGGGTGCAACACACCGAGGCTCCTTCTTCAAGGCCTCAACCACACTAGAAACACATCCGTGGGGAGGGGATCATGTAGGCTATTAAACATGGTTCTAAAGAGCTCAAACCACCCTCTAGAAACCCCAGCAAGCATGCACAATAACCTATACTCACATGCATCTCACTCAACATAAGAACAACCCCAAACCTCAAGGCAAACCCATTGCATGCAAGAGAAACACCCAAACCACCACAATCACACATGCATAACCAAAGCATGAAAACAACCTAGCATGTAAGTTCTAGGCTTGGAAGAGGTGAGGATCCTAGCAAGTGGATCTAGGGGGAAGGTTTGGGTTCCCTACCTCTAGATGAAGATCCAACCTCAAGGGCCCTTCTCGTAGGCTAGCAACCTCCACCTCCGAGCTCCGGCGATCCACGAACCTCCTCCACGAACCAAGCACCTCCTCTCCATTGAAGAGCATCCATGCATGCCAAGCAAGAGAGGAAGAACAGTGAGAGAGAGAACACAAGGGTAAAGGAAAACACAAAGACCACATCACTACCTTGCAAGAGAGCCAAGAAGGCTCCTCCCAAGCTCCACGGAGCTCCCAAGCTCCAGTTCGCCAGAGAAGAAGAGTTTTCTCGGAGAGAAGGCGAACTGGGGCTTGTGCTCACGGCTTGGGCACTTACCCTCTGAAACTGAGAAGGCGACATAGGCCCCGTCGCCTTCACTCAACCTGAAGGCGACTAGGCCATGTTGCTATCCCTGTTCAACGGTCAAGTCGGCCTGCGACATCGCCATGTGTCAGCCATGCAGGCCTGACACCAGAAGGCGACATAGCACCTGTCGCCTCCCTACTGCCAGATGCTGACACCTGTCACCTCTCATCAGACCGCAAGACGACAAAGTGCATGCGGCTGGCAGCACAACAGAAGGCGACATAGGGCCTGTCGCCTTCCCAACTGGAAGGCGACATGCCTCATGTCGTCTTCAGAAGGCGACATACTCTATGTCGCCATCCTTGAAGGAGGGCGACTGGTTAGGGTAACATGGGATGTTACAATCTAACCAACAAAAATATAATTTCATCCTCGAAATTTAGGGCGAAACCAGAGGAACAAAAGTAAACATTATACCTGTCACTCGAACAAGTAAGGAAACTGCTCCCGCATCTCGTCCTCACTCTCCCAAGTGATCTCGCCACCAGCGCGGTGCTCCCAAACCACCTTGACGAGGGATACTCCTCCTGCGAAGCTGCTGCACTCTGTGGTCCACCACGCTGACTGGGTACTCCGGCACGGACAAGTCGGGGACGACTTCAAGCTGCGAGTAGTCGAGCACATGCGACGGATCTGGCATGTACTTCCTCAGCTGTGAAACGTGGAAGATGTCATGAACACCTGCCAACTCAGACGGAAGGGCTAACCGGTAAGCGACCTCGCCCACACGCTCCAGGATGGAAAAAGGGCCAACAAACCTCGGGCTGAGCTTGCCCTTCTTCCCAAACCTGAGAACGCCTTTGATAGGCGAGATCCGAAGGAACACTCTGTCGCCAACCTCGAACTGAAGCGGTCTCCTGCGGATGTCGGCGTAGCTCTTCTGTCTGCTCTGTGCTGTCTGCAACCTCTGCCGGATCAGCCTCACTGACTCTGCACACTGCTGAACTAGCTCCGGACCCAGCAACTGCCTCTCACCAACCTCGTTCCAGTGCAAGGGTGTCCTGCACGGCCGACCATACAGAGCCTCGTAGGGCGCCATCCCGATGCTGGAGTGAAAACTATTATTATAGAAAAACTCCACCATGGGAAGGTGCGACTCCCACGTGCCGCCCCAGTCTAGGCAACATGCTCTCAACAAGTCCTCGAGGGTCTAAATAGTCCGCTCAGACTGCCCGTCTGTCTGTGGGTGGTACGCCGAACTCAGCCTCAGCTCAGTGCCAAGTGCCCGCTGAAAGCTGCGCCAGAAACGAGAGGTGAACCTCGGATCTCTATCTAAAACAATAGAGACCAGGGTTCCGTGCAAAGGCACCACTCTGTCCACAAACAACCGAGCAAGTCTGTCAACTGACCAAGCTGCTTTGACTGGAAGAAAGCGAGCGGTCTTCGTCAACCTGTTAACGATGACCCAAACGCTGTCGTGCCCCTGAGAGGTACGAGGTAAACCAGAAACAAAGTCCGTGGTGATATGCTCCCACTTCCACACTGGAATGGGAAGCGACTGCAACTCACCACCAGGACGCTGGTGCTCTGCCTTCACTAGTTGGCAGGTAGACAGCGCGAAACAAACTCAGCGATATCTCTCTTCATCCCCGGCCACCAAAAGAGTACCCTCAAGTCATGGTACATCTTGGTAGAGCCTGGATGAATAGAGTATCGCGACCGGTGAGCCTCGGACAGTACCTCCTCCGGGCATCCTCTGGAACGTAGAGTCTGCCTCGTAAACGAACCGCGCTGTCCTCGTCCAGTGCTACCTCGGGCAACCGCAACACGTCTGCCATGTCCTCGTCTGTACACTGAGCCTCAAGTACCTGCTGAAAGATCCACGGACGAACGGTCAGGACGGCTGCCACTGCCCTCTCCCGGAGGCTCGACGGCACAAACACAATCTACGCGGCGTTTTCCAGGAGTCTCCAGTGTGTCTAACCAACAAAGAACTCAAGTGGGCTCTTCTACTCAAAGCATCTGCCACGACATTAGCCTTCCCTGGGTGATAGGAAAGACTAAAGTCATAGTCCTTCAAGTATTCGAGCCACCTGCGCTACCTGAGGTTGAGATCCCTTTGCGTGAAGACATATTGTAAGCTGCGGTGGTCGGTGAAGACCTCGAACACCTCACCGTACAAGTAGTGCCTCCACAACCTCAGGGCAAACACGACCGCTGGGCGCCCGGGTCCCCGGCTCCCACCAAGGATCCGACCGTCGGCACCGCCGCCCACGGGTCCGGAGACCGGAAGGGCTAACGGATTGGTCTAACAAGATATGTGACGGAAATTAAGTAAAGACAACGTACTAAAGATGTACCAACTAGTGCAAGAAGAAGTCTAACACAACGTGCAAGTCTAGTACAAGTCCCAAAGTAGTAAAAGCACAAGTGCGGAATGGAAAAGGAATAACACAAAGACCACATCACCTACCTTGAAAGAGAGCCAAGAAGGCTCCTCCCAAGCTCCACGGAGCTCCAAGCTCCAGTTCACGGAGAAGAAGTTTTCTCGGAGAGAAGGCCGAACTGGGGCTTGTGCTCACGGCTTGGGCACTTAACCCTCTGAACTGAGAAGGCGACATAGGCCCCGTCGCCTTCACTCAACCTGAAGGCGACCTAGGCCATGTCGCTATCCCCTGTTCAACGGTCAAGTCGGTCTGCGACATCGCCACGTGTCAGCCATGCAGGCCTGACACCAGAAGGCGACATAGCACCTGTCGCCTCCCTACTGCCAGATGCTAACACCTGTCACCTCTCTTCAGACAGCAAGACTACAAAGTGCATGCGGCTGGCAGCACAACAGAAGGCGACATAGGGCCTGTCGCCTTCCCAACTAGAAGGCGACATGCCTCATGTCGTCTTCAGAAGGCGACATACTCTATGTCGCCATCCTTGAAGGAGGGCAACCGGTCAGGGTAACATGGGATGTTACAGTTGCATCAGCGGACATCAAAGTCTCTACCGAAGATGGAAGAGATTGATCTCCTGATGCATCCCCCACCGGGAAAACCTCCATAGCCCCTTCTCTCCTCAGGAAGAACTGAGCAGCAACAGAGGCCCCCCCACCACCGGGAGGGCGGGAGGAGCTCGGCGAACCACCAACCCTCACTTCCTCAGAGCTTATCTCTCTAGGAAACTAGAGAGAGAGAAACTCATTGCCATTCATGTTCTTTCAATCTGTTACTCATAGTCCACAACCTGTGTGGTCATGAGCTGATCGTTTTGGGTTATCCTACTGTTGAGTGTGGTGGAGTGAGAACATTTCACCTCTTTGAGGTGGGGTGCACTCTCCTACGCTCCTGTAGGAGTCTTTGCCTATGTATCTTTTTTATCAGAGGTTTGTACACTTTTTCTCATTAATACAATTTCATTACGTACCAAAAAAAAAAGACTTGATATCAATGTTCCAAATTGAATTTTTGCTGAAATACTTCTGATTGACCCACTTGCTCCAAAGAGAGTTATTACCTTTCAACAGATCCTAGAGATGTTTAATTACAAGCTTTGTTCCATTCATGCAAATTTCTCAAGTTGAGCCCTCCTTCCTCCTTAGGTTTGCATATAGAAGTCCATTTCACCATCTGTAAAGAAGTTTCATCAGAAGTTCCACTCTAGAAGAATTTGCTCAGAATGCTATCAACTTCATGAATAATGCTGGTAGGAAGCAAAAAGGCATTAGACATTACAAAGCAAAGGTTTGCAGCACTGAATTATTAACTGAAGTCTACCAACCTTTGAAAGGAGACGAGATTTCCAAGAATGAATTCTATTTTTGATTTTCTGAACAATGGGTTGACAGTAATTGTTTTTGATACCATTGGCAAAAAGAGGTAATCCCAAGTAAGGAACTGGTAGAATTCCTTCTTGAACACCAAGAATGGTTCTCACTGAATCTTTGTCACTAATATTAGCACCCACATACACTTTACTCTTCTCATGATT
>CM024764.1:45720849-45757909 GCA_014218235.1 Colocasia esculenta | reverse complement strand
GGCCGTCCCAAGAAGTGCAGAAATGTCCTTCAAGATCTCCTTCCTCCGGGCTCTTGGATGATCTCCACAGCAAAGAAATGTCAGGGAGGCCTTCCTCGATGATCCCTCTAGCCTCCAGTTACAGTAGAACGCCGGACAAAGCTTCAGAAGTTCGGATTTTGGGCTGCAAGGATGGGGTTTTCTCACAGTCCGAAATAGGGTTTTCTCCTCTGTTTCTCTCTTGCAAAAGGGTGAAGAGAGGGGTTGGGGACCAGATTCGGGTTTAGACATATGGGAGAGGCTTCTCTCCCAGTCACAGGTGACAAGATGGCTCTCAAAGCCGTTGGGGACAGCTCCCCAATGGGTGAGCTACCTTGTTTCCGGAATTTCTGGCTCTGTAAAGCATGCAGGTCAGAGAAATCGGCGTCCACATCGTTAGACACCAGGATTAGTGTTGGCGTCCATGGGTGGACGCTGACACCTCCTCGACGTCCTAGTATTGACGCCAATTTGGCCTTCGGCCATAACTCTAAAACATGCAGAAAACTATGCATGCCATGCATATATACATGCAATATGTATATGGTAGTGTATCCATACTATCACTATTCAATACATGCATTATTTACATCTAGTATAAACACATGCACACGTAATTGTACTAATTAATACGTATGTAATATGTATATACATACACGAGCACAAATATACACACACAAATACAAATAATGCGACGAAAATTCGAGGGCCTTACAAAATCCTTCCATGATAATGGTGAAGAGATAGGGTGACAAAGGGTCACCTTGGCGAATACCATTCGAGCTTTTAAAGAACCCTTCAGGACTTCCATTAACCAAAACAGAAAATTTAGAAGTTTCCAGGCATCGTGAATCTAGTGGATCCATTTTTCAGGGAAGTGCATTTGTTTGTTTGTTTTTTTTGATAAGTAAAATGGTATTAATGAAACAAGATTTACAGAAGCCTTTGACCATAGCAATAGTCAAAAGGCAAACATCACCTAGAGGATAATAGGAGAGTGCACCTCACCTCAGAGAGGTGAAATATTCCCACTCCACCATTCTCACTCTAGATTACAAAGCTGGAGATCATGACCACACAGGTTGTGGACTATGGTCTAAATAAAATTTGAAAAGATACAAGACATGGACCTAAAGATATTGCTTTAAAAGAGACTTGACTTGAGCTTTTGATCCTCCAAGTCTTGAAATTCTTCCCCTTTGCTGATCATGTTTACATTTCGCATATTGGTCACAAATCCTCCATCTTTCTTGCAGCACCTGAAAACTTAACATAGCAAGTCCAAACATAGAAAATGCCAAAGTTGAACCAGAAATTAAAATGATCATACTATCATGAAAGAGAATTAATATGTAAGAGGCTATATCTAATCTAGCTAATAGAGAAGTTGAATCTAGTAAGAATCCCTTTCTCACGTTTGGAAAGACTTGCAAATTTCCCAGCTTTTTCCATGCAGTATCTAGTATCCATGATGATATCAAGAAGAATGTGAACTTTATCCCTGCTAGTTCCTTCAAAAATTCTTTTGCATCTTTCCCTCCAAATCCACTAAATAGTTAATCTAAGAATAACTCACACCATCTTAACCAGAATACCATTCTTAGGAAACTCCAAAGCAATTTCTTTGACTTCATGCAAGAGGCCTTTTTGTGGATTCCTTCTCAGATCATATCTTGTTATGATTTGTTTCCAAATCCAATTCGAATATGTGCATTCAAAGAAGAGGTGATCAGTTGTCTCCCTGTCCTTGAGGCATAAAACACATCTATTGGCTAAAGCATAACCCTTCCTTTGTAAATTGTCCAATGTTGGAAGTTTATTGTGGAAATTTTGCCAAGTACAAAGAGAAAATTTCTGAACCGTTGGCCTTTCCCAAACCCAAGTGCTTTGATTCCATGTGCTAGCCTTCGATCTTATTTGATTCCAAGCTGAATTGATTGAAAATTTTCCATTGTCATACTTCCACTTTACCCCATCAACACCATTATTAGAAATTGGAATTGCTGCAATTTGAGGCCATAAGGAAAACATGTCAATAGAAATTGCATTAGGAAGCTTCCATTCTCCATTCTGGATATAGTGTGAAATATGCAAATCTTTAGGGGCACCCAAGTCCTGTCTTATCCTATCACCACAAAGCTGATAGATGCTTTTCCCATTTATCCAAGGGTCATACCACATGTTTATGCCATTACCTGTGGAGATAACATATGAGAAGTGATTCATCAACCAACATCTTGCCTTGAGAATTCCTTTTACAGCTGTTGAATAGTAAGGTTTTATATCCATACTCCAAATTGATTTGTTGCTGAAGTACTTGTCTTTAATCCAATTGATCCAGAGACAGTGTTTACCTTTGATCAGATCCCACAAATGTTTTATCAAGCAAGCCTTATTCCATTCCTGCAAGTTCTTTAGATTCAGCCCTCCTTCTTCTTTTGGTTTGCAAATTGCATTCCAATTCACCATATGCAAGGATCGCCCTTCTTGAGTTCCTCCCCAAAAGAATCTGCTAAGAATGCCATCTATTTCATGAATGAAACCAATTGGTAATAAGAAAGCATTTGTCCAATATAAAGAATATGATTGCAGCACAGAGCGGATCAATTCCAACCTTCCTACTTTTGATAGTAATCTACTTTTCCAAGAATTGATTCTTCTTTTGATCTTGTCAATGATTGGGCAGCAATGATTTTTCTTAATGCTATTGGAGAAAAGAGGAAGGCCCAAATAAGTGACAGGTAGAAGTCCTTCAGCCACCCTAAGAGTGCTTGTAATGGTGTTCTTGTCTTGAATACCAGCCCCCATATAAACTTTGCTCTTATCTTGATTTAATTGTAGATCCGATAAAGCACCAAATCTTCTGAGAATTTCAGCCAAATTTTGAATAGATGCACAATCATTTTGGACAAAGAGTAGCAAGTCATCAGCAAAAATAATATGGGAAACATGAGTGTTTCCGTTGTAGGAACTTTAAGCATGCCATCAGCCACTGCCTTCTCAATCATACAAGTGAGACCCTCCATTGCAATGGTAAAAAGATAGGGAGATAGGGGATCCCCTTGCCTTATTCCATTGGTACTTCCAAAAAAGCCAATTGGAGTACCATTAAAAAGAACTGAAAATTTTGGAGTCTCCAAGCAACTTCTAATCCAAGCAATCCATTTACATGGAAAGTTCATATTTTCCATCATATCATAAATGAAAGCACGATTCACAGAGTCAAAAGCTTTTCTTAAATCAGCCTTGAAACATATCCTTTTCCCTTTGGTTTTTGACTGCATATCTTTCACAAGATCATTAACCAGAAGAATATTCTGGTTGATACCTCTACCTTTGATGAATGCAGATTGGTTCATACTAATAATCTTGCTCATAACATTCTGCATTCTATCAACCATCACTTTTGAGATGATCTTGTAAGTGAAGTTACACAATGAGATAGGTCTGTAATTTTCCAAACAGTCAGCTCCAACAGATTTAGGAATGAGAGAAATGAATGTATAAATCATTTGCTTAAACATTCTGGAAGTGCATTTGTTTCATCATTTAGTACACAAACTCCCAGGAAATAGAATCAAAGGCCTTACAAAGATCAGCTTTAAGACAAATACGAGTACCTTTATGTTTAGCATGCAAATCCTTGGCAAGATCATTAGCTAGGAGAATATTACTTTGAAATTTTCTTACAGGGATGAAAGCGGCCTGATGAGGACTGATAACAGTAGGAAGCACAATTTTCATGCGATCTGCCATCATCTTAGTGATCACCTTGTAGATAAAGTTGCAAAGAGAAATGGGCCGGAACTGATCAAGAGATTCTGCATTCCTCTTCTTAGGGACCAAAGCAATGAATGTAGAGTTAATTGATTTTCCCAATGACCATTCTCAAAAAAGGAGAGAACCGCCTTCGAGAATAGATCTCCAACAATCTCCCAACATCTAGTAAAGAACTCAGCAGTGAACCCATCCGGCCAGGACTCTTATCCTTAGGAGAACTGAAGACCACCTGGCGGACATCTTCCAGAGTGAAGGAAGTGTTAAGTTTAGCAATGTCCTCCTCATTGAGGCAGGAGCGAACATGAACCAATGGCTGGCACTTTTCATGGTTCTGGTTAAGCAAATCTGAATAAAATGAGAGAGCATGGCTTCTAATTTCTTCATCAGATGTAAGAATAGAACCGTCCCTGGATTTACAATGCTTGATAGAATCATGGATTCTTCTAGCTTTGATAGCCGCATAAAAGAATTTTGTATTGGAGTCACCAAGACTGAGCCATTGCTGTTTAGACTTTTGTTTTGCATACATCTCTTCAATTTCCAATGCTTTGAGATAATCACTTCTACAAACCTTCTCACGGTCATGGATTGTGTTATCAAGAGGATTATCTATCAGCTGCTTCTAGACATCAAGAAGGGCAGCCCGAGTAGTGGAAGTAGCAGTGTTAATGTCCCCAAACTCCTTCTTATTCCAGCCACCAAGAGCAAACTTAACAAGACGAAGCTTTTTGCAAACTTGATAAAGAAAAGAGCCCTTGACGTCAGTATTCCAGGCATGCCGAACTATGGTATGGAAGTTATGATGAGATGTCCACATATTAAAGAACTTAAAAGGTCTGGGTCTATCATTAGTCTGATGCCTCAAATTCAGATTGATGAGAAGCAAAGAGTGATCTGAGATTGACATATTCTCATAATTCAACAAAGCATTCTCATACTTGTTGGTCCACTCAGGATTAATGAGAACTCTGTCCAGGCGAGCTGATATACGTTGAGGACCTTTTTTTTTTGGTAATTAATACCAGGATTGTATTGATTAAAAGGGAACCAATACAAAGAAGAATTCATGCTATCACAAATCGATAGCTATGAAAGAAACAAGGAGCAAAACTCTCCAAACGATGCAAAGGGAAAATACAAGACAGCACATCGCAAGTCCCCAAACCTAAGAGAAATTATTGTTTCGTAGAATTCTTTTGGATCTGGTGGAGTGAGTAGCCCCCTGAATATGAGATTCAGTAATATGTCTAACATTAGAGAGAATGGAAAGGAGCACATGAGTCCTGGAGCGAGCTGAAGAGTCAAAAATCCTGGAGCATCTTTCATTCCATATCCACCACAAAGCAGCCCGAAAAGTAGCATAAGCCACTTTAGTGGCAGCCCCCATACCATGAAAACTCCTAAGCAGACTCTCACATTCAGCAATGATAGTATCCTGGGCCGGCAGTGGATACCCATTCTATGCAAAAGCTGCATCCATATCCAAAAACTGTAGTTACACTAGAAGTACAAGTGTTGAATATCTTCACCATTCTGTCTGCTAAGAACACACATGCTCGGACCATGGAATCCACGCCTCTGAAGAACATCAAAGGAAGTGATTCTCCCCAAAAAACATTGCCAGGCAAGAGTGGATTGCTTTTGACTTGTAGGCCTCTGCCAAACAATCTAGAACCATGGGACATGAGGATAAACAGTTTATTTCATATCATAGATCTGCTTACCATTATTGTGTTTCCACACAATGGCGTCTTCACAGCCTTCTTGAATGGGAATGCACAGGATCTGAGGCCAGAGATCCATCATTTCGCTGGAGGTAGGAGGAGGAAGACACCACCTCCCATTCTGGATAAAAACGCTGACAGTGGCATTGGCAGGAAGACCCAACAAGAATCTGATGTAATCACCACCGATAGAAGTAATCGAATGACCATCAATCCAAGGGTCATCCCAGAGGTTGAAGGTTAAGCCATTACCAATCTTAAGCATAATATGGGGCCGCAGCCAGTCTCTAGCTTGTAAAATTCCCTTCCAAGCATGAGAATGATAAGAGTGAAATTTCGCCAACCAGATTGAAGTTTTGTTAAGATATCGGCCTTTCACCCAATCAGTCCATAAAGTATCTTGGTTAGTAATAATCCTCCAAATCTGCATAGTGATTGCTGAGGAATTCCACACTTCCAAGTCTCCGAATGCCCAGACCACCCTCTTCTTTCGGCCTACACACCCACTCCCACTTGATGAGATGAAAGGGCTTGTAATCACCAGAAGCATGCCAGAAAAAATTCCTGAGTAATCTCTCCACTTCCCCAATCAGCTTCTTAGGCAAGAGAAAAGCAACAGCCCAATAGATCGCATAAGAGTTCAGTACTGATCGAATCAACTCCAGGCGGCCTGCTTTGGAGAGTAACTTGGTCTTCCAAGAAGCAATTCGGTTTTTGATTTTTTGAATGATAGGAGTGCAATGCGAATTGACAATTCTAGTGGAGAATAAAGGAAGCCCAAGATAAGTAGTTGGAAAGGTTCCCTCCTGAACTCCCAAAGCATTGAGCAGCGGACCTTTGTGATGAATTCTAGTGCCAACAAAAACCTGCTTTTTTCTGCATTTAACTGCAACCCAGTACATCCGTGGAAAGTCTCTAGAATACTAGAGATGCAGCGAGCTGAAGCAATGGTTGGTTTCATAAAAAGGAGTAAATCATCAGCAAACATCAGATGAGACAACCTCACATTACCATAGCTAGGAACTTGTAAACAGCCTTCTCCCACTTTCTGCTCAATCAAAATAGACAGCCCCTCCATAGCAACACATAACAGGTAGGGAGACAAAGGATCCCCCTGGTGAATACCATTAGCTGAAAGGAAGAAGCCTTAGGACTACCATTAAGAAGAACAGAGAAAACTGCAAAATTGAAAAGAATAGCAATCCAGTCAACCCACTGATCCGGGAATCCCATCTTCCTGAGTAAATAAAGAATGAAGCCTCTATGAACTATATCAAAGGCTTTACGTAGATCCACCTTCATACAAAGAAGATTACCACGATGCTTAGAGTGGATATCCCTGACAATGTCATTAGCAAGCAGAATACTATCCTGAATCTTCCGACCCTTGATAAAAGTTGATTGATGCTTGCTAATCAGATGAGGCATAAATTGTTGCATACGGTTGGCCATCAGCTTGGTGATATTATAGAGAAAATTGCATAGGGAAATCGGCCTAAATTGATCAAAGGAGTCTGCAGTATCAGGTTTAGGATTAGGGAGATAAAAGAATGGTTTACTTGATGAAGCCAACTTCCTCTATTAAAGAAGAACTGTACCGTCGCCATAACATCACTTCCTACAATGTTCCAACACAATTGATAGAAGTCAGCCGGGAAACCATCCGGACCAGGACTCTTGTTCTTAGGAGCATTCATGACAACTTGCTCAATTTCCTCATTAGTAAAGGGTCTCATAATAGAAAAGCGGTCAGCATCAGAGAGCACTCGGGACGGAAGAAGATCTGGGAGATCATCAAATTCTTGCTGATTAAGAAGGCTATTGTAGAAGTCAACTGCATGAGATCGAATCTGCTGGAAATCATCAGTAACATTCCCATCCGGCATCTTACACCTTCTGATTGAGTTTACCATCCACCTCCCATTAATACTTGCATAGAAGAATTTTCTTTTGTCATCAGTCTGAGTAAGCCAGTGTTGTTTAGACTTCTGGTGAGCATAATCAGCCTCCATTCTGAGAGAAGAAAGGTAGGCTTCCCTCGCTTGTACCTCACTGTAAATGCACCTCTCATTCAAAGGGTCAGCAGCTAAGGCTTCTTGGGCCCTATGAAGCACATCACCAGCGCAAGCAACTTCTGAAAAATACTGCCAAACTCATCCCGGTTCCACATCTTTAAAGCATTCTTCACAGCCCGAAGCTTCTGACAAAGAACAAAGAGAGGAGTGCCCCGAATCTGAGTAGCCCACGCCTTCTCCACAATTGGCATAAATTCACCATGCTTCGCCCACATATTGAAGAATTTAAAGGGTTTTGGTCCACCAACAACAACATCCTCACTGAATACTGTAAGCTGAGCATGATCTGACAGTACCTGGTCCCCATAATGACCATAGCTATCAGGGAATAATCCAACCAACCTGATTAATAAGAGCTCGATCAAGACGACATGCAATTCTTTTGGCCCCCATAGAACGATTACACCACGAGAGAGTGCTTCCCACACTTTTCAAGTCAAGCAAAGAAGCTAAATCTTTTTTTTGGTGGTCAACCAACGAAAAGAATCAATTAATGGAGAGGAGAGATTACAAAGGACTAAGAAGGTACAAGTACCTCGTAGTCAAGAAAAGATAAAGGATGGGAGCCACCATCACAAGCAAAGCCGATGACATCCTGTAAACACAAGAAGCAATGTGACACCACAAGTTGGGACTACATTGCATTATTAACTCTAATATTGAATCTCTCACAAAGGATCTTCGACCGACCAGAAAGAGCATAGGCTTGCGGCCTTGACTCAATACAACTATGAACGTCACTAATAATGGAATGAACCGTATGGATATAAGAAGCTCTCATGCCCTCAAAGGTTCTGCAACATCTTTCTTTCCAAAGCCACCAAATAGTAGTTCTGAACAGTAGGCGAGCTAAGGAGGTGGCAAAGCCATCGGTTTTAAAACTTAGTCTCAAAGCATGCATTTCCTCCAGGATGGTATGGCGAGGAGGTCTGTTAATGTTCATACGCTTCAGAATTTCTTCCCAAACAGAAATGGAATACGGACATTGGAAGAAGATGTGATCCTCACATTCCTCAGAAGCGCAACAAAGGATACACCTGCTAGGAATATGAAATCCACATTTCTTGAGGTTATTAATTGTAGGTAACTTATGCATAACAGCCTGTCAACAAGTTAGAGAACATCTCTGAATAGTAGGCCCTTTCCAAATCCAACTGTCCCAGCCAACCTTTTGCTTCTGATCTCGAATTAAATTCCAAGCACTCTGGACACTAAATCTGCCATACTTCCAGCTGATTTCATCAGAAGTATGAATTACAGTCCTCTGAATCATGGGCCAAATGTCAAACATGTCCATAGGGTTCAAGGTGGGAGGGTCCACTGCCCATTACTTATGAAAAGGGAACAAGTGGCGTTCTTTTGAAGACCAAGATGCTGTCTGAGGCGGTCACCAACCATCATATAAAGACTTTTTCCCTGCACCCAAGGATCATAGAAAAAATTGAAGTTACTGTCATGTCCCACCTTATAACTGATGTGTTGAAGGATCCAATTGCGCTGCTTAAGGATTCCCTTCCAGGCCGTGGAATGGTAAGGCTTTTGTTGAAGACTCCAAATTGAATCCTTTTTCAGATATTTTTGCTGAACCAATGAGTCCAGAGAGAGTTAGAATTCTGCAAAATATCCCAAAGATTCTTACTAGCACAGGCCAAGTTCCAGTCTTTCAATCTCCTTAGACCCAGCCCGCCTTCAGTCTTCGGTGTACAGATGGTCTTCCAACTAACCATATGAGGAGAACGCTGAGTGGAGTGCCCGTTCCAATAGAAGTTTGACAAAATAGTTTCAATTTCTTTAAAGATAGCAGCAGGAAGAATGAAGGAAACTGACCAGTATATTGAGTAGGAAGAAAGAACTGATTTAATCAGCTCCAATCTACCGGCCCGGGACAGAAGACAAGTACGCCAAGATTCAATTCTTCTCTTGATTTTGTCGATAATTGGTTGGCAGTGGACCTTGTTAAGAGAGGAGCTGACAAGGGGGAGACCTAAGTAAGAAGTTGGAAGTTTACCTTGGGGAACATGAAGAACAGATTGGATTTCTTTTTCTGTTCTTAACATGACCGCCCATGTATAGCCTGCTCTTGTTAGAGTTATGTTGAAGAACAAAGTAGCTATAAAAGTCCTCCAGCAGTGATTTATGTTAGTGGCAAAAGGCACATCATCCTTGAAGAAGATAATGAGGTCATCGGCAAATATGAAGTGAGAGATGGGTAAAGTACCCGCCTTTGGCACTTTGATGGATTTCTCATGTACTGCAGCCTCCATAAGACAGGTAAACCCTTCCATAACAATTGTGAAAAGATAGGGAGAGATAGGATCCCCTTGGCGAATGCCATTTGAGCTATAAAAAAAACCTTCGGGACTGCCATTTACAAGAACAGAAAATCTTGCAGACTCCAGACAACAGCGAATCCATTCTATCCATGGGGGAGGGAATTTCATCTTTCTCAACATATAATATATGAACTCCCAGGAGACAGAATCAAAAGCTTTGCACAAGTTAGCTTTTAAACAAATACGAGTTCCTTTGTTAGAATGCAGATCTTTTGCTAAATCGTTTGCAAGAAGAATATTACTTTGAATACTCCTGCCACGGATGAAGGCAGTCTGGTGCGGACTGATTATAGTAGGGAGAACTAGCTGCATTCGGTTTGCCATCAATTTGGTGATCACCTTGTAGATAAAATTGCAAAGAGAGATAGGATGAAACTGATCAAGAGAGTCTGCATTAGGCTTCTTAAGGACCAAAGCAATAAAGGTAGAGTTAATCTGCCTTTCCCAGGAACCATTGTGAAAAAAGGTGAGGATAGCACTTGAGACAAGATCACCAACAATATCCACGAACTAGTGAAGAATTCCACAGGAAATCCATCAGGACCTGGACTTTTATCTTTAGGACAACTGAACACCACTTGACGGATTTCCTCCTTACAAAAAGGACGCATGAGGGTAGAGATTTCAGCCTCAGAAAGGATGCCCGGACATCAAAGTTTGGTAATTTCTTATCATGAGTTTTATTAAGAAGAGAGTGATAGAAGGACAAAGCATGAGCCGGATCTCACCTTCCCCATACAGAACAGTGCCATCGCTGGTTTTGCAACTTTTGATCTGATTATGCACTCTACGAGCCTTGATAGCAGCATAGAAGAACTTGTATTAGAGTCTCCAAGGGATAGCCATTGTTGCTTTGATTTTTGCTTTGCAAACATCTCCTCTCTCTCAATAGCTTGAAGGTACTCCATACTGCAAATATTTTCTTTGTCTTGTAAAACAGTGTCATCTGGATCTTTTTGAAGAAGATTTGATAGTGAATAAGCTCCTCCCGAGCAGCAATGGAATTGGACTGAACAGTACTAAAAACTGTTTGTTCCATTCACGTAAAGCACTTTTCACAAACTTAAGTTTCTGACAGAGTTGGTATAAAAGGGTTCCATGAACCTGTTTGTTCCACGCACCACGAACAACATCCTGGTAACTTTGGTGAGTAGTCCACATATTGAAGAATCTGAAGGGTCTAGTTTGGAGGTTCTCTTATCATCATTAGTTTTCACCAAAAGCAAGGAGTGGTCCGAGACAGACATATTCTCATAAGAGAGAATGTTGTTCTCATAAGCACTAGTCCACTGAGTGTTAACCATTACATGATCCAGTCTGGCAGAAATGCGCTGGTTGCCACCTTTTTCATTGCACCAAGAATAAGAGTTTCCAATGTGAGGCATGTCAAGGAGATTTGCACTATCCAGGCAAGCATGGAAATCTGACAGATGACTAGGAAGGATAGTCCGACCACCTTTTTTCTCATCAAAATATCGGACAGTGTTCAAATCCCCCAGAATAATCCAAGGCTGGGAGATGGAATGAGAAAGTTGCGTAAGATCTCTCCAAAGCTGTTTCCTCTCTCCCACAAGGTTACATCCATAGATGGCTGTGAGAATGAATGTCTCATTAGAATTCCTGTTGGTGCAACTGACGTGAATATATTGAGAACCTACTGCTAGAAGAGTTAGAGAATATAGCTCCTGCTTCCACATAATCCAAATTCTGCCATTTGGTGAGTTGTTATAATTGTGAAGAATACTGCCTTGAGAACCAAAGAACTTCTCTGATGAAAATTAGAATCTTTAATCTTGGTTTCACACAGAAGAGCAATGTCATATTTGTGATGAGAAAACTCCTTCTTAACGCCAACTTCTTATTTCTATTGTTCATACCCCTGACATTCCAGGATATGATATGCATGGAAACTATTTGGTGGAAGTAAACTTTGATCGGACCTTTGAACGTCCGACCTTACTTACATGGTCCACATCCTTCAATTTGGACATATCAAAGTGGCAATCCTGGCTTAGGGGAGAATGTGAAGTTGGAATCTGATGAGTAGCGTAAGGAATACCTGTAGGTGTAGATTTTACTTTATTTGCTCCTGCTCGATCTCCATGAAGAACCGGGATAAGACTACTTGCCTCACTCACCACCGAAGAAAATCCCACCTTCTGATTATGGTCAGATTTGTAATATTGCTCTGATTTGGATCTAAGGGTTCTGAGTTTACACTGTCAACATGAAATGTAGCAGTCACCGTGGTCCCACACTGCATGTCTTCTGGCAAATCTTCAAAAGATGGAGAAGAGTCTGTGGATCTCATAGGCAGGGAAATGACAGCATCTTCAGGAATAACCTTTGCAAGACAATCCTTAGCCAGCGTTATATCGGGTAAGAGAATATTGCTTTGCTGAAGACCCGACATGCAAGTTTGGACGCAAACTGCATGTCCCTCGTGAGTCACCATGGGCAACGTCAGGTTTATACTCACATATGTTGAAATATTGCATGGGAGATCTTGAACATATTTTGCATAGATAGTACCAGGAATAGTAAGAGAAGTTATAGCAGTACAAAGATTAGAAACTCCAGCCACCGTCGCATCACTTGAGGGAGAACGGATGTCGGGTTTATGCATGGAGAACAACCACCATCTTGAACCAAGGAACTCGAAGCATGAACAGAACTCTGCATGCAATGTTGAACACCCTCTGATTTACCTTGATGAGTCTCCGTGGACAAAGTCAGATTTACACTCACTTGTGGTGAGAGCTTGGAAGGAATATCTCCAACATCTTTAGCATGAATAGTACCAAGAAAAGGAGGTGAAGAAGTTGCAGTACTAGCTTTAGAAACTCCAGCCACCGTCGCATCATTTAAGGGAATAGAAGATGCCGAGTTTAAGCATGGATCTATACTGTTTTTATTTGCAGGATCAGCTTGAACAGAGGATCTCGTGGCAGGCCCGGTTACCTTAGTACAATTAGAATTCACTGAGTCGACCCAGGAATCTTGCGAGTTGCCTGGTGCAACAGGCGCAGCTGCATGCTTTGGCTTCCATTGCATATTAGAACTCTTCTGTTGATCTTGAGGTCCCTCAACCAAGATACAAGTACTATCCTTATGACCAAATGAGGAATAGGCAGTGCAAGGGATTGGACGCCATTCATACTCAACTGCACATCTTCATGCTTCCAGATTCATGTAAGACAGTGATGGTAGTAGGAAAGGAAAACTTAGAAGATATTAGAATACACACCCTAGCAAATGAAAGGCACCTCCTTGAAGCTGTGAGTTTGTCCATGAATAGGGGGGTTCCAAGAACGCTAGCCAGTTTGCTAAGGGAAGTATGAGACCAAAGGTAGAGAGGAAGATTTGGAAAAGTTATCCATAAAGGGATAGAAGATAACATAGCTTTCTCCAGTTTTGTATCACGGCTCTATCTTTGAACAATGAAAGGATGCCCTCTGATATGCCAAAAACCCTCAAGCACTGCTTGCATGTCCTCTTCAAGAGAGAAGCTGCACACGAAGAAGCCTCCATGTCGCATATGCAGCTCGTAGCTCCCTTTAGTTTCCATTGCTTGTCGATGAAAGACTTCAGAGGAGTATAAACCGGTGATAGCCACACAACATAGCCCACCACTGTGAACCGCCAATCGTCTAACAGCTCTGGGAGTCCTCATGTTGAAATGAAGCTACTGGCCTATCGCCAAGTGCAGAAGGTGCAATGTAAGACAAGCGGAGTCCAGAAGAAGGGGACGCTAAATGTCCGTGAACAACTCATTCCAGGCTTTTTTTCAAGTGGAGACAGAGGGAGGAACCTTCAAACAGGACCTACCTCTTGAACGGCTACGAGATGCACATCTAGAAAGGGTTGAGACACCTTGTGAGGATCCACGTCCAGGAGCAGGATCACTTGCGGTATCCACAAGCACTCTGGTAGAGACCCCCCCTCTCTTGAGGGAGAGGAAGAAGACCCCTTTGAGTGCCTCCCGAGCTAAGGTCCATCTCACCGATCGCCACGATAGGGAATCCTACCGGAGAGGAGCTCCGGCAGGCGAGGACCACCCACTGCCGGGGGCGGGGGTGAACTCGGGCGCACCCACGCGATGACCCCAAAACACAGAGCTTCTCTCTCTAGACTAGAGGGAGAGGCGACAAGCAAAGAAGCTAAATCAATGCAATTATTGAAGTCTCGGAGCATGGAAGTAGTAAGCCTTCGTCCCCCAATCTTCTCCTCAAGATAGCGAACACAATTAAAGTCTCCCACAAGTAACCAAGGGGATGAAATTGTAGTGGAAAGCTCAGCAATGTCACGCCAAAGGATCTTCCTTTCAAAGGATAGATTCGAGCCATAAATGGCAGACAGATGAAAAAACTTCCCCGAAGAAATTTCAGTACAGTCTATATGAATAAGCTGAGAAGTGATTTTAACACTCTGAATCTGAGTAGTGTTACCATTCCAGATGACCCAGATTTTACCTCCCCGGTGCTCAGAGTAGTTGTGGATCATGTTCATATCAGCAGAAATGGATAAACGACGACTCACCATTCTATCTTCTCTAAGTCAGGTTTCAAGCAAGATGACAACATCAGCTTTGGAACAAGAAATAGAATTTTTCACACTAATTCTATTCTCCCTCTTATTAAGGCCTCTAACATTCCAAGAAAGAATTTTCATAATTAACTTTTGGAGAGAGATCGTATACGAGCTTGCAGCTTATCCATGATTTGCTCCACAGGCGTACCTGAAACCATTGCATGAGTGGCTTGTGGGTCTCCCTCACGTCCCCCACGTTCCCGCCTTCCAGTAGAGTGTGCATTGGTTGTATTTAATGCACCATGCAAAGAGGAACACGCTTCACGTCCATCTGATGTTGTGCATGCATGTGCGTTGAAGTATCGCTTGGCGCTTTGAAGAAATAGAAGGGGATATCTTTTGCGTGGAACCATGATCATTTCCTTCCTTAAAAACAGGCGCGCAAAAGGATTCCATGCGTGTCTCATTTCCACGAACAGGAAATTTGCCATGCAACAAACCTTCCTTTCCCCGGTCATTACCCTCTTCAGAAAAATCCTGCTGCTAAGGATGGAAAGGCTCGCCTTACTAATATCATTGGATTTCTTTACCATATTGTATGAAGCAGGCCATGCACCAGCTTCACTTCCAAGGCCAGACTTCTTCCTTCTAATGATGCGGTCAGTAGGGTCAAGAAAGGAAGGCCTAGATTCACTACAATCCCCACTTCCGTCCATATCCATCTCACTTCTAAAGCAGCAAATCTGTTAACCATTGCAAGAGTACCTGCTGAATCAACGATGCCTCCATGAACTGGTGCAGCCATGTTAACCAGCAGACCATGAGTCCCCTCAAGCACCCCTTCCGAGTGTCCAGGCCGTTTTTTTCATATTGCACCAGGATAACTAGTTGCCTTTGTGAGGCATATCAATAAGGGACGCATCTTCAACAAAACTTTGAAATTCAGACAGATGAGAAGCAACAATAGGCCGCCCTCCCTTCTTCTCATTAAATTTCTGACGGTATTAAAATCCCCAAGATAATCCAAGGATCAGATATACTTTGAGAAAGGTGATGCAGATCTTGCCAAAGAATACGCCGGTCATGCACAAAATTGGATCCATAAGTCGCAGTAAGCACTATAGACTCATCAGTTTTAGGATTAGAACACTTAACATGGATATACTGAGTGCTTTCGGAAAGGAGAGTGATAGCCACTACATTCGGGTTCCAAAGGATCCATATGCGACCCCTCCAAGAACTATTGTAATTATGTAAAGCTTCAGAGTTAGGCCAGATAAATTGCTTAACAGTGTCAAAGTTACTATACCTGACCTTAGTCTCACAGAGAATAGCAATGCCACATTTATAGTGATGCAATTCTTTCTTAACAGCCAACTACTTAACCTTATTATTCATAACTCTCACATTCCAAGATAAAATCTGCAAAATTATGCTTTGAGTGAGATAGTCTAGACCGTTGTTTATTACGGTCTAATTTGTGAATCCGATCCACATTCTTAAGTTTAGAGATATAGAAGGCCATTTCTGAAGGAGTGTGAATGCTTGACGAATACCTGGATAGGATCCATAGGAATTTCCTTCCCTTCCCATTAGTTGTCAGCTTGACTGATAGGAATGGACAATAGTAGGAACTTCCTTCCTTTAGTATATCTTTGCTCAGCATTAGAAATCAACGCAGATTTGGAGATATCCTGGCTAGGAGAGGTATTGCATGGCGGTGGTAAGCTTACCTCTTTCTCACCAGGAGAAGCTGACACAAACTGGCAGGAGGTGTTGCTATCAATGTTAATATTGTCTTTTGGAGGAATCAGATCAACAACGGATACGTCGATCCTCAAATCCTTAATGAAGGAAGGAGCCGGATTTATGCTGACTGAAGTGGAGCTGTCAACCACTGTGACTCTCGAATCCAAGGCAATGGAATCTGTGGGAAGAGATCCGGATTTACACCGACAAGGTTGGTCACCGTAGAATCACATAACTGATTGCAAACATCTTCTTTTGAAATAGCCTGGATAATTAAATCACTATTGGTAGATAAAGAAAGCTGGTCCTTGTCGGATCTACCTTCCATCATAACCGGATTTACACCAGTAACAAGATTTGGGAGGATCTTCCTATTAGTCACGAAGAAATAACAGTCTCCTTCGATTACTCAACAGCTGTACATGAGATCACCAAACTATCACCAGAAACATGATCACTAAGAACGGCGAACTGGTTTGCCACAGGAATAGCTTCCACCATAACCGGATTTACACCAATAACACTGGTTGTGGTATTCGTGCTATTAGACACCGAGGAAATATTTGAATCCTTCATACCCTGATCAGCATTACAAGCACTCACAAAAGTATCCGAGACAATGGGGTCTTTCGTAGTGAGTTGGTCATAGACAGCAGCAGACTGGATTCCCACGGGAACATCTAAAACTTTCTTAGGACGCCATTCACGCCTAGATGGACGAACTTGAGGTCTACTCGCCCGAGCAGAAGATAAAGAACATGATCCATCAGGGTGACCAAAGGATGAACAAACAGAACATAATTTCGGTTGCCATTCGTAATTACCAGAACATCTTCGATATCCCCCGTATCATGCAGAACTTTAATCTCAGATGGATATTTGAAATCAGATGAAATGAGAATACAAATTCTGGCAAAAGCAAGTCTTTTCTTGGAAGCAGTCATCTTATCCATGAAAAGAGGCTTCCCAAGAACACTTCCCATCTTACTCAAAGAAGTATGGGACCAGAGATACTCCGTTGAGGAAGGAGATCCACAGAGGAATAGAAGTAAGCATCGCCTTCTCCATCTTTACATCCCTATTCCAACATTGGATGATAAAAGGATGACCACGGATGTGCCAAAAACCTTCAAGAACTGACTGCATGTCTTCTTCCAATGCAAAAACGTAGACAAAAAAACCACCAAAATGCAAGTGAAGGTAATATCTACCTTTGGGTTTCCATTGTTTGTCTATGAAGTTCTTGAGTGGGTTATAAGCTGCTTTGATCCCCACTATGTAACCAACACTACGACTGGAAACCGGTGGTCTGTGGAATATCCAAAATGGGGTAATGGTGAATGCGGCCCGGAGCTTGCAGCTGCTAAGATGGTGAAGGTTTGGAGGCCGAAAAGTAAAGATCCAGCTTCTTCTGTTGAGTCTCATTCTGTTGTGATTGATGGTGAAGCAAAAGAGTCCCTTGGTGAGGCGAGTATGGTGGATGCGCCATCCCTGGTCGCCGGTTGGTGCAGCTGTCTCCGCCATTAATGTGCTTAACAGATTTCGACCTGGAAGAGGAAGAGGATATGGAGGGCAATACGGATTCCCTGCCATCTTCACTTGCCCCATCAGATCGCATCATCCGTAGGAAAGAATCTGCAATAGGAGGAGAGGGAGGAGATAGCCTAGCATGCAACTTACCACGTAAGACTCCTCCTTTGCATGGAAGTGGGGCCCGCGGCCAGCTTATATTCCCATTCCTCCAATGCTGAGTGTGCTATCCAAAGCTGGAAGGAGATTTTGGAGGTGAATAATCAGCAAGACAAGGAAGGCGAGATGTTCTCTATCAATTCTAATGAACATTATGGAAATCGCAAGGCTCCCTATGGTATGTATGAAGGTATGGAAAGTAATCCCCATGTCAATTACCCTAGGTCTGATTGCATGCATGCAATAACATTGAAAGGTTCTCAACCTTTGGGTAAGCATGGTGAAAATAAGAAGGTCAATTTGCAGCTGGCTATTAAGCAAGGAAAACGCCATGAAGAAACCAACATGGGCCATGCAAAGGGTGCTGCCTTGTCTATGGAGCACACTATGGATAAGCTTCAAGCTCGCATCAGATCTCTCACCAAGAATTAGTTGTTATGAAGGTTGTTTCTTGGAATGTTCGGGGACTTAATAAGAAAGGGAGCAGATTAAGTGTCAAAAATCTCATCTCCCAGACTAATGCTGATGTTATTATCCTACTGGAAACTCATGTTCGAGAAGATAAGATGACTACCCGTCGTCTGTTTATTGCTCCGCATCTTAACATGCTGCATAACTATTCTGAGCATCATGGGGGTAGAATTTGGGTTCTTTGGAATGAAGCTACTGTTCATCTTACCCAAGTTAGAACTTCCACTCAGCTTATTCATATGGATGGCGTTGATATCTCTTCTGGAAAGGTATTCCACTTGACAGCAATTTATGGTTCGAATCTTCCTTATGAAAGGTAAATGCTTTGGAAGGACATTGTGGACATTTCTATGCAGATATCTTTACCTTGGCTGCTTATTGGTGATTTCAACTGTGTTCGCTTTCCTGAGGAAAAGATTGGGGGTAGGAAGCTAACTTTTGCCATGCTTCGTGATATTAATAAATGTATTGATTCCACATCCTTGTTGGATCTGAAAACGGTGGGGAGCATTTTCTCGTGGTGTAATAGATCCAGGGGAACCAGAAGAATTGCTTGTCGACTTGACAGAGCTCTTATAAATCAATCCAGGCTGGATACTTTCTCGGATAGCTATGGTTCGTATGGTGATCAAGTGTTGTGATCATGCTTATCTTACAGTCTTCAGTGAAGCGGCTATTCCTAGTGGCCCTAAACCTTTTAAATTCTTCACTATGTGGGCAAAACATGATGGGTTCCTCTCTATTGTCCAGCAGGCTTGGAATACTCACTTTCGGGGTACTCCTATTGTTCTTTATAGGAAACTTCAAACTGTCAAGAAAGCTTTAAAGGAGTGGAATAGATCTGATTTGGTTATTCATAGAAAGGTTGCTTGTGCTAGAGATGATCTTCACAAAGCTCAAGAAGCTCTATCGGCTGATCCTTTGAATGAGATTTGTATTGAGGAAGAGAATCAAGCCCGTGAAGCTTACCTTCAATGCTAAGTATGGAGGGATCCTTTGCTCAACAAAGGCTAAGCAACACTGGTTAACTCAAATAGATGACAGTACTAATTCTTCTATGCTAGTATCAAGGGGAGAAGGATGGTTAATTCTATAAGAAGTTGTAAATTGCCTGATGGTAATATTACTCATGACATGCAATAGGTCAAAGATCATGCAGGGCTTTCTACACAAGTCTTTTAATCAGCAGCATTCTCATGACCATCCTAATTTAGTTCCTTTCCGGGTGCTTTCTGAGGAGGATCGCATTTCTATCATGAGACCTTTCACTAATGATGAGATTAAGGACGTTGTGTTCAATGCTCCAAAGAACAAAAGTCCTGGTCCAGACGGTTTCCTACTGACTTTATCAACTCTGTTGGAGCTTTGTGGGTAGTCATGTTATGGATGCAATTCAATACTTCTTTAATGGAGGGAAATGGCTTCGTCAGGTAAATCACACCTTCATATCTCTCATTCCTAAATCTGACTCAGCGGATTCATTTGATCAGTTTCGGCCTATACCTTGTGCAACTTTTTCTATAAGATCATCACCAAGCTGATTGCTAATCGCATGCAAAAGTGCATGCCTCATCTGATTAGCAAACATCAATCAGCTTTTATCAAAGGGCGCAAGATTCAGGACAGTATCCTCTAGCTAATGATCTTGTTAGAGAAATCCATTCCAAGCATCGGGGCAAACTTCTATGTCTGAAGGTGGATCTTCGGAAGGCTTTTGATTCAGTTCATTGAGGGTTTATTCTCTATCTGCTCAGAATGATGGGATTTCCAGATCCATAGGTCGATTGGATTGATATTCTCATTAATTCTCCAACTTTTTCTATTCTCCTTAATGGTAGTCCCAATGGTTTTTCATGCAACCAATGGCATTTGACAAGGGGACCCTTATCTCCGTATCTCTTTGTGTGCTATGGAGGGGCTTTCTATTCTGATGAGCAAAAAGTAGGGGAGGGCAGCTTACAAGTTCCCACTTTTGGTAATGTGAAGGTGTCTGATTTGATGTTTGCTGACGACTTACTTATTTTAGGAAGCCTGATATCTCTTCAGCTCGCTGCATTTCCACCATCTTGGATACTTTCTATGGTTGTTCGGGATTACAATTAAACGCTGCCAAAGCAAAGTCTTTGTTGGTGCAGGAATCCATCACAAGGGTCCTCTACTTCATGCTTTGCATGTCTAGGAGGGGATGCTTCCTTCTACCTATCTGGGGATGCCATTATACTCTACTAGTCTGACTACTTCTCATTGCACTCTTATTCTTCAGAAAATCAAGAATCGCATTGCCTCATGGAAGACCAGGTTACTCTCAAAGGCTGGAAGGCTAGAGCTTATCAGATCGGTTTTAAACTCCTATGCTATCTACTGGGCTGTTGCCTTCATTTTGCCTAAGAAGTTGATTGGTGAAGTGGAAAGATTGTTGAGGAATTTCTTTTGCATGCATCCGGTGACTACAAGCCTTTCCATCTCATCAAATGGAATTGGTTGTGTCGCCCAAAAGATGAAGGGGGTTGGGTATTATAAGTATTCAAGATTGGAACTTCTCTGCCATCTCTATGCAGTTCTGGAGAATTGTCTCTAATCAGGATACTCTTTGGGCTAATTGGTGAAAAGCAGATATCCTCTAAGGCTTCAATGGTCTATTCGCAGTCACACTATTACTCTCAGGCTGGGAAGAGTATTTAAGTGTGAGAGATTGGTTGCGGCCTAATGCCATATTCAAGATTGAAATGGTGAATCGATCAGTCTTTGGGGGATCCCTGGATTGATGGTCAGTCCATATCCACTTTGGGAGGTGATACATCAGGTTTTTTCTTGGCCTTTCTGCCAATGCTACTGTTAGTGACTTCATTCAGAATGGGAGATGGTGCCTCCCTAACCCGACTTCTAATGAAATGATGGATCTGGCCTAAATTCTTAGTATTCCAATCCAAGCAGATTGTGAAGACTCTATTATGTGGAAGCATAATAATGGAAGAATAAGCACTAGTCATATCTATGATCTGAAAGAAAATCACTTACCCAAAGGTTCCTTGGTCTAAAATGTTTGGATGCGGCCTACTACTATCAAAAACATTCCTGCATGCTTGGCATGTATGCTGGGAAAGATTCCGTCCTTGAAGTCCTCCAGAGGCGTGGAATTCATGGTCCAAGCATCTGTGTTTTGTGTAGGCAGCATGATGAGCACCTTCACCACCTCTTCTTTCAATGCTCCTATACCTCTGGATATGGATGCAGCTTTTGCACAGGCTAGATATTCACCGGAGACCCAAGGATACTCTTATTGCTGAATGTGAAAGTTGTTGAGAAGTTTCATGGTTGGTGGAAGTGGTACAACTGTGGCCTTTGCTAGTTTCGTGCTGCCTTTGTTGGTTGATTTGGAAGGAGAGATGTACCAGATATGTGACTCTACTAATCGTGCCAAAGCTCATGTGCTTCTTCATTATGTCTGACATTCGGCACATTACTGAATCTCATATTTAGGAAAAAAGCTCTCAATCAGATCAAGAAAATTTGTAGAAAATTTTATCATTAAAACTACCTGATTTGTAAGGATGGGTCTAATTGTAATTTTTTATCTTGCATCCTTTTTCTTTGAGCTTTGGCTCCTTTCTTAATCATTACTATCGGTTGTGATAGTATGGTTACTTCCGTGTAATGATTTCTTTGATCAATACAAATTCCGGTATTAATTACCAAAAAAAAAACACTATGTAACAACAACAACAAACATCCATATAGCCAGGGCTTCTGAATCTTGAGAGCAATAAGATGCAACAGGCCGCTCCATGCATGACAGGTTCAACAAAGTTCAGACTCAAACATGCACTCGGTGCTGATGAAGCTCATTCAAAGAGTTCGCTCACGCTTTCTTAGAAGAGGAGACCATTTGCACCGAGACTCTAGAGATAGAACGTCCACGGGATCTCCCACGAGAGGGAAGATGACAAGGAGATAGGCGGGCAGGAAGATCTCGTGAGGAACAAGTCCCTGACCCAGTTCACTCGTGACCTTCACGGTTGCTATAACGCCCCGACGCCCGGGTCCCAGGCTCCCAACAAGGATCCGACCGTCGGCACCGCCGCCCACGGGTCCGGAGACCCGGAAGGGCTAACAGATCGGTCTAACGAGATATGTGACGGAAAGTAAGTAAAGACAAACGTACTAAAGATGTACCAACTAGTGAAAGAAGAAGTCTAACACAACGTGCAAGTCTAGTACAAGTCCCAAAGTAGTAAAAGTACAAGTGCGGAATGGAAAAGGAATAACACGTCCCTTAGGGGCATACCCCGAGGGTGAAGTACAGAACTGGGGGAAACACTGCCGCTAGAGACGCCAGCTACTGCGGGCTCGTCTCCTCGCTACGCCGCGGAGGGAACTGCTGTGAAGTCTCACCTACAAAACAGGGAGTGAGCTTCACGAAGAAGCCCAGTAGGGACTACCAATCTCCCACTGGTTCCACAAGCAAGAATAGACTAGAGCAATAATTAAATAAAGCAGTAAAGTCTAATCTACTAAACAGAGTAAAGTGCGGAAGCGTGGAAGAAACTACACAGTCATCGGTCTAAGCCACTCGGCGGGACCGGAAAACCCGTGTAAGCCAAGGCACCACAAGAACCAAGCTGTAAACACAGACATCGAACTGCCTGGACAAGCACACTAGCTATAGTACACTACTCTAGTCAGCTGGTCAGGAGCGCCACGCGTCTTACCCTCGACCAACGGTCCATGTCTGACACCTTCCGTCGGAGTGAGACGCGGAACCACAAGTAACCACAACTGCCGTAGTCTGGCCGGACTACGGTCCCACGCCTGACACCTCTAGGCGGTACCAGAACCACGTAGAGTGAGGCAGTGAGAAACGGACTAGCTGAACTGTGTCGTACGAGTCACACACTACCGGCGTCCCAGTCTCAGCTAAGAGAGCTCCACAAACGACCTCGTCGCTGTCCCACCGTTTTCCCCTACTGCTACCAAAGTCAACGACTCGAGCAAACCGTCTGAAGCAACACCCTTTGACACAGACGCGCGGGAACCGGGGGTCCCAGGTAACGGTAACAACCTGTCTCACGGACAAGCCCTCAAGTGCCTAGCACCGGGCGAAGAGAGAGACTAGCAGTAGCACTATACTAGGAAACAGCACAGGTGCCGAGAAAATCGAGTCGCAGCGGAAGCAAGATGCTGAGCAGGTTGCCAAGTCCCTTCTCTGACTGAGAAGGCGACAGGCCTGGTGTCACCGTCAGGATGGCGACACCCAGGCTGGCGCAACCCTACTGATCTGGTCACGACATAGGCCATGTCGAGATCAGGTCAGTGCTCCACTAACCTGACAGGTCAGCAAGGGAAACAGGAACCGAAACGAAAAATAGGAAGAAGGCGACGGCCCCCATGTCGCCACCAAGGAAGCGACATAGACGCTGTCGCCTTCAGGAGTTCCTAAAGGCGACGCATCGATGTGTCGCCACTTGGGTGGCGACACCCAAGGTGTCGCTTTACCAGGGTGCAACACACCGAGGCTCCTTCTTCAAGGCCTCAACCACACTAGAAACACATCCGTGGGGAGGGGATCATGTAGGCTATTAAACATGGTTCTAAAGAGCTCAAACCACCCTCTAGAAACCCCAGCAAGCATGCACAATAACCTATACTCACATGCATCTCACTCAACATAAGAACAACCCCAAACCTCAAGGCAAACCCATTGCATGCAAGAGAAACACCCAAACCACCACAATCACACATGCATAACCAAAGCATGAAAACAACCTAGCATGTAAGTTCTAGGCTTGGAAGAGGTGAGGATCCTAGCAAGTGGATCTAGGGGGAAGGTTTGGGTTCCCTACCTCTAGATGAAGATCCAACCTCAAGGGCCCTTCTCGTAGGCTAGCAACCTCCACCTCCGAGCTCCGGCGATCCACGAACCTCCTCCACGAACCAAGCACCTCCTCTCCATTGAAGAGCATCCATGCATGCCAAGCAAGAGAGGAAGAACAGTGAGAGAGAGAACACAAGGGTAAAGGAAAACACAAAGACCACATCACTACCTTGCAAGAGAGCCAAGAAGGCTCCTCCCAAGCTCCACGGAGCTCCCAAGCTCCAGTTCGCCAGAGAAGAAGAGTTTTCTCGGAGAGAAGGCGAACTGGGGCTTGTGCTCACGGCTTGGGCACTTACCCTCTGAAACTGAGAAGGCGACATAGGCCCCGTCGCCTTCACTCAACCTGAAGGCGACTAGGCCATGTTGCTATCCCCTGTTCAACGGTCAAGTCGGCCTGCGACATCGCCATGTGTCAGCCATGCAGGCCTGACACCAGAAGGCGACATAGCACCTGTCGCCTCCCTACTGCCAGATGCTGACACCTGTCACCTCTCATCAGACCGCAAGACGACAAAGTGCATGCGGCTGGCAGCACAACAGAAGGCGACATAGGGCCTGTCGCCTTCCCAACTGGAAGGCGACATGCCTCATGTCGTCTTCAGAAGGCGACATACTCTATGTCGCCATCCTTGAAGGAGGGCGACTGGTTAGGGTAACATGGGATGTTACAATCTAACCAACAAAAATATAATTTCATCCTCGAAATTTAGGGCGAAACCAGAGGAACAAAAGTAAACATTATACCTGTCACTCGAACAAGTAAGGAAACTGCTCCCGCATCTCGTCCTCACTCTCCCAAGTGATCTCGCCACCAGCGCGGTGCTCCCAAACCACCTTGACGAGGGATACTCCTCCTGCGAAGCTGCTGCACTCTGTGGTCCACCACGCTGACTGGGTACTCCGGCACGGACAAGTCGGGGACGACTTCAAGCTGCGAGTAGTCGAGCACATGCGACGGATCTGGCATGTACTTCCTCAGCTGTGAAACGTGGAAGATGTCATGAACACCTGCCAACTCAGACGGAAGGGCTAACCGGTAAGCGACCTCGCCCACACGCTCCAGGATGGAAAAAGGGCCAACAAACCTCGGGCTGAGCTTGCCCTTCTTCCCAAACCTGAGAACGCCTTTGATAGGCGAGATCCGAAGGAACACTCTGTCGCCAACCTCGAACTGAAGCGGTCTCCTGCGGATGTCGGCGTAGCTCTTCTGTCTGCTCTGTGCTGTCTGCAACCTCTGCCGGATCAGCCTCACTGACTCTGCACACTGCTGAACTAGCTCCGGACCCAGCAACTGCCTCTCACCAACCTCGTTCCAGTGCAAGGGTGTCCTGCACGGCCGACCATACAGAGCCTCGTAGGGCGCCATCCCGATGCTGGAGTGAAAACTATTATTATAGAAAAACTCCACCATGGGAAGGTGCGACTCCCACGTGCCGCCCCAGTCTAGGCAACATGCTCTCAACAAGTCCTCGAGGGTCTAAATAGTCCGCTCAGACTGCCCGTCTGTCTGTGGGTGGTACGCCGAACTCAGCCTCAGCTCAGTGCCAAGTGCCCGCTGAAAGCTGCGCCAGAAACGAGAGGTGAACCTCGGATCTCTATCTAAAACAATAGAGACCAGGGTTCCGTGCAAAGGCACCACTCTGTCCACAAACAACCGAGCAAGTCTGTCAACTGACCAAGCTGCTTTGACTGGAAGAAAGCGAGCGGTCTTCGTCAACCTGTTAACGATGACCCAAACGCTGTCGTGCCCCTGAGAGGTACGAGGTAAACCAGAAACAAAGTCCGTGGTGATATGCTCCCACTTCCACACTGGAATGGGAAGCGACTGCAACTCACCACCAGGACGCTGGTGCTCTGCCTTCACTAGTTGGCAGGTAGACAGCGCGAAACAAACTCAGCGATATCTCTCTTCATCCCCGGCCACCAAAAGAGTACCCTCAAGTCATGGTACATCTTGGTAGAGCCTGGATGAATAGAGTATCGCGACCGGTGAGCCTCGGACAGTACCTCCTCCGGGCATCCTCTGGAACGTAGAGTCTGCCTCGTAAACGAACCGCGCTGTCCTCGTCCAGTGCTACCTCGGGCAACCGCAACACGTCTGCCATGTCCTCGTCTGTACACTGAGCCTCAAGTACCTGCTGAAAGATCCACGGACGAACGGTCAGGACGGCTGCCACTGCCCTCTCCCGGAGGCTCGACGGCACAAACACAATCTACGCGGCGTTTTCCAGGAGTCTCCAGTGTGTCTAACCAACAAAGAACTCAAGTGGGCTCTTCTACTCAAAGCATCTGCCACGACATTAGCCTTCCCTGGGTGATAGGAAAGACTAAAGTCATAGTCCTTCAAGTATTCGAGCCACCTGCGCTACCTGAGGTTGAGATCCCTTTGCGTGAAGACATATTGTAAGCTGCGGTGGTCGGTGAAGACCTCGAACACCTCACCGTACAAGTAGTGCCTCCACAACCTCAGGGCAAACACGACCGCTGGGCGCCCGGGTCCCCGGCTCCCACCAAGGATCCGACCGTCGGCACCGCCGCCCACGGGTCCGGAGACCGGAAGGGCTAACGGATTGGTCTAACAAGATATGTGACGGAAATTAAGTAAAGACAACGTACTAAAGATGTACCAACTAGTGCAAGAAGAAGTCTAACACAACGTGCAAGTCTAGTACAAGTCCCAAAGTAGTAAAAGCACAAGTGCGGAATGGAAAAGGAATAACACAAAGACCACATCACCTACCTTGAAAGAGAGCCAAGAAGGCTCCTCCCAAGCTCCACGGAGCTCCAAGCTCCAGTTCACGGAGAAGAAGTTTTCTCGGAGAGAAGGCCGAACTGGGGCTTGTGCTCACGGCTTGGGCACTTAACCCTCTGAACTGAGAAGGCGACATAGGCCCCGTCGCCTTCACTCAACCTGAAGGCGACCTAGGCCATGTCGCTATCCCCTGTTCAACGGTCAAGTCGGTCTGCGACATCGCCACGTGTCAGCCATGCAGGCCTGACACCAGAAGGCGACATAGCACCTGTCGCCTCCCTACTGCCAGATGCTAACACCTGTCACCTCTCTTCAGACAGCAAGACTACAAAGTGCATGCGGCTGGCAGCACAACAGAAGGCGACATAGGGCCTGTCGCTTCCCAACTAGAAGGCGACATGCCTCATGTCGTCTTCAGAAGGCGACATACTCTATGTCGCCATCCTTGAAGGAGGGCAACCGGTCAGGGTAACATGGGATGTTACAGTTGCATCAGCGGACATCAAAGTCTCTACCGAAGATGGAAGAGATTGATCTCCTGATGCATCCCCCACCGGGAAAACCTCCATAGCCCCTTCTCTCCTCAGGAAGAACTGAGCAGCAACAGAGGCCCCCCCACCACCGGGAGGGCGGGAGGAGCTCGGCGAACCACCAACCCTCACTTCCTCAGAGCTTATCTCTCTAGGAAACTAGAGAGAGAGAAACTCATTGCCATTCATGTTCTTTCAATCTGTTACTCATAGTCCACAACCTGTGTGGTCATGAGCTGATCGTTTTGGGTTATCCTACTGTTGAGTGTGGTGGAGTGAGAACATTTCACCTCTTTGAGGTGGGGTGCACTCTCCTACGCTCCTGTAGGAGTCTTTGCCTATGTATCTTTTTTATCAGAGGTTTGTACACTTTTTCTCATTAATACAATTTCATTACGTACCAAAAAAAAAAGACTTGATATCAATGTTCCAAATTGAATTTTTGCTGAAATACTTCTGATTGACCCACTTGCTCCAAAGAGAGTTATTACCTTTCAACAGATCCTAGAGATGTTTAATTACAAGCTTTGTTCCATTCATGCAAATTTCTCAAGTTGAGCCCTCCTTCCTCCTTAGGTTTGCATATAGAAGTCCATTTCACCATCTGTAAAGAAGTTTCATCAGAAGTTCCACTCTAGAAGAATTTGCTCAGAATGCTATCAACTTCATGAATAATGCTGGTAGGAAGCAAAAAGGCATTAGACATTACAAAGCAAAGGTTTGCAGCACTGAATTATTAACTGAAGTCTACCAACCTTTGAAAGGAGACGAGATTTCCAAGAATGAATTCTATTTTTGATTTTCTGAACAATGGGTTGACAGTATTGTTTTTGATACCATTGGCAAAAGAGGTAATCCCAAGTAGGAACTGGTAGAATTCCTTCTTGAACACCAAGAATGGTTCTCACTGAATCTTTGTCACTAATATTAGCACCCACATACACTTTACTCTTCTCATGATTAAGTTTCAGACCAGAAAACTCCCCAAAAGTGTTGAGAATATCAGCCAACTTATTTTTTTTTTGGTAAGTACTATCAGCCAACTTATTTTTTTTGGTCGGTCAACCAATGCAAATGAATTAATAATGAAAAAAAAAAATTACAGAGAGAGGGTAAGGTTCCAACGAACCTTATAAACAAGTAAGAAAGAGGATGACACCACAGCCGGTGACTATCCTCAAGAGGAGAAAGAAGGCAGCGAGACATCACAAGTGGTGTCTACAATGATTTCTTAACATGGATATTGAATCTTTTACATAAAGCATTTGACCGACCAGTAATCCCATGGGAGTATGATATTGATTCCATACGAGATCTCACATCGTGAATGATAAGGAGAGAAGTATGAATTGCAGAGGTGCAAATATCATCAAAGGTTCTACGGCATCTCTCCTTCCAGATCCACCAGATAGTAGCCCGAAACAGAAGACGAGCCAAAGTTGTTCCAAAACCATCAGCTTTGAAACTATGGCGAAGGGATTGAATTTCAGCAAGAATAGAATTCCGAGGAGTTCTACGAATATTCAACTTATGGAGAATGTCACTCCAAAGAGAAATAGAATAAGGGCATGGAAGAATATATGATCTCGCTTTCTTTAGAGTTGCCACAAAAGAATGCATCTGCTAGGTAACTGAAAGCCTCTTTTCTCAGATTATTGATAGTTGGAAGTTTATGCAAAATGGCTTGCCAACAGGTGAGGGAGAACATAGGGACAGTTGGACCCTTCCAGATCCAATCAGCCCAACCCACCTTCTGATGGCCTCTCCTAAGTAGATTCCAGACAGTAGAGGCGCTGAATTACAATGATTCCAAGTGATGGAATCAATAGGTTTCAAATTAATGCTTTGAATAAGAGGCCAAGTATCAAACATCTCCATTGTAGTAGAGGCGGGTAGGTTCCATCGGCCATCCTAGATAAACAAAGCGCAAGTGGTAGAAGTGTGAAGACCGAGCTGCTGCCGAATGCTGTCCCCAACCAACATATGAATACTTTTCCCATAAATCCAAGGGTCATGGAAGAAGCTTAGCTAGCTGTTATAAGCCCAACATGATAGTATATTTTGAAGAAGCCAAGAGCGTTGTTTTAATATTCCCATCCAAGCTGATGAGTGCCAAGATTTCTGTTGAACAGTCCATAAGGATTCCTTCTTCAGATACTTTTGAGTGACCCAAGTAGCCCAAAGGCTATTTGGTTTTTGCAGGATATCCCATAAATTTTCCGTTGCACAAGCTAAATTCTAGTCATGCAGGTGTCTAATGCCCAGCCCGCCTTCTTCCTTAGGTCTACAAATGTCCTTCCACTTGACCATATGAATAGACGCTGAGAAGAGTGACCATTCCAGTAGAAGTTGCAAAGAATTTTCTCAATATCCTTGATAACGGCAGAAGGTAAAAGAAAGGAGACAGACAATAAATGGCATAAGATGAGATCACTGATTTGAGAAGCTCTAATCTCCCAGCCGAGAAAAAAGATTGGTCTTCCAAGATTCATTCTTTTCTTGATTTTATCAATAATAGGTTGGCAGTGAGACCTTTTAAGTGAGGAACTCACTAAGGGCAAACCCCAATATGGAGTAGGTAGCTGACCAACGGGAACTTGAAGAATATTCAGAATTTCAATTTTATTTTTCACTTTCCACCCATATATAATCTACTCTTAGACGTATTCAATTGAAGACCAGAGTAGTGATGGAAATCCTCTAGAAGTCTCTTAATAGTATGCGCAGAAGCTATGATTCCTTGAAAAAAATGATGAGGTCATCCGCAAAGACAAAATGGGAAATGAAAGTAGTACCTGTAGAAGGGACCTTGATAAGCTTCTGGTGGACAACTTCTTCAATAAGGCAAGTAAAGCCTCCATACAATAGTGAACAGGTAAGGAGATAGAGGATCTCCTTGTCTAATACTATTGGAGCTTTAAAGAAACCTTCGGACTTCCATTTACAAGAACTGAGAACATAGAGCTTTCCAGACAACATTTAATCCAGCCAATCCAAGTGGCAGGAAATTCATTGATTCAGCATGTAATAAAAAACTCCCAAGAGATAGAGTCAAAAGCCTTGCACAGGTCGGCTTTCAGGCAGATACGAGTTCCCTTGTGCTTAGAGTGAAGGTCCTTAGCTAAATCATTAGCAAGGTGATGGCTGATCGGATGCAACTTGTTATGCCTAACATTATTAGTCTCAATCAAGCTGCATTCATTAAAGGGAGAAGTATTCACCATAATGTTCTTTTAGCAAATGACCTAGTGAAGGATTTGCATTCTAAAGTTAGAGGCAACAGAATTTGTTTTAAGGCTGATCTGAGAAAGCCTTTTGACTCTGTGAACAGAAATTGATCTATTGCATGATGGAGGCTATGCTTTTTCCGCCCATTGGATTAACGGATCAGGAATTGTATGAGACTCCAAGATTCCCTATCCTCTTTAATGGTTCTCCAATTGGCTTCTTCTCTACTTCGAATGGTATTAGGCAAGGAGACCCTCTATTCCTTATCTGTTTACCATTGCCATGGAATGTGGACTGCATGATTGAGAAGGAGGTGCTATGGCCGGATTCGTGTCCCTTCTGCTGGTACTTTGAATGTCTCCCAGATCACTTTTGCTGATGATCTCATTATCTTTACTCAAAAGGATATTGGTTCTATTCAACAGTTAGCTCTTATTCTTAAAGAGGTTGGGCATGTTTCTGGTCTAAGCTTAATCACTCTAAAGTAAGGTCTACATTGGGGCTGGAATCCAGAATAAGCAGAGAATTGTTGATTGCCTTGGGGTGGAGGAAGGCACTCTGCCTTGTCCTTATCTTGGTCTACCTTTGGTTTCCACTGGTATCAAGAAAACTCATTGCCATCCTATTGAGGAAAATTGACCAACGCTTGCAAACTTGGAAAACAAATCCTGTCCAAGGCGGGTAGATTAGAGCTGATTCGTTCGGTTCTTCAGTCATATACTATCTTTTGGTCCAATGCCTTTATTCTTTCTTTGGTTTGTTCAGGAAATTGAAAGAATTCCTTTGCAACTTCTTTTGGAATGGGAATGGTGACAGCAAATCTTTTCATATGGTGAATTGGGATAGTATTTGCAGTCCCAAGGAGGAGGAGGGTTAACCTTAGAAAACTCCAGGATTGGAACAGTGCTTTATGGTTAAAAATCTATGGGAGTCTTACATAAGTCAAATACTCTTTGGGTTCATTGGATCAACCATAAGTATCTTTCTAAAACCAACATTTGGCAGGCCGTCCCTAACGTCATCACTCAGCAGCATGGAAGAGCATCCTTAAAGCCAGAACCCTCATTCAAAATCACATTACTTACAACATTGCTCACGGCAGAGACTTTAGTATGTGGAATGACCTTGGGTTAATGGTAAAAGCATTATTCTCTTATGGTGACAGAATAAGGCAAGATTTAGGGGCTCCTCATGATATCACTGTTTCTGAATTCATTGACAATGGCACTTGGAAGCTTCCAACGCCAACTCTGCAGACATGTTCACTCTTTGGCATCAAATTGCTGGTATTCCTATTCATAATAATGATGTTGATGTTATCTCTTGGATCATGACAGAGGAAAAATTCAGTGCCACCTCAGCTTGGAACCAAAAAGAAACGAAAGGCAACATGGATTCCTTATGGCTGGACATGGGATCGCCCTCTCAATCCCAAGCATTCTTATGTACTTGGCAGGCCCTTAACAAGAAGCTCCCCACTCTTGATAACATTCAGAGGAAAGGGTTCTCTATTGCGAATAGATGCTCTTGTGTCTTAATGCCAATGAAACAATTGATCATTTATACTTTGAGTGTTCTTACACTAGTGGATTTGGAAGGAAATTTGAGGAGATTCAACTTCAGTAGGAATCGCATCAAAGGCTCATTCTGTAATTACAGGCCCTCATGCAAGCTTTCCCAATGAGAAGTAAAACTCAGTAGTCTTGCTAGTGTAATTCTCAGATGTACTATTGGTGGGTTTGGAGGGAGAGAGTCTTCGGATCTCTTTGAAGACTGTAAAGAAAAAGATAAGATGAGTGTCTCATTGACATTCTTATGATACTAGAAGCATGTTGAGCATCACTGAAGAAAGAGTGCTTATCTCACTGGGAAAAGGGTTTTCACAAGATTTAATTTCTCATTAAGTTAGCTTAGATCTTTTACGTTCCTCCGAATAGTTCCATGAGATGTCTAATGTACGTGTTTCTACATAATCTTTATCTCCAAGCTTGGTTCTATTTGTCTATCTCTCTTTGCAGGTTGTCAGAAAGGATTCCGTTAGCTTGATGCTTGGGAGTGTGCTTGTAGGTCCTTTGTTCAATTTTCTTCCTTTTAACGGACTGTTATGTTTTCATAGGCTACGGATTGTGTAGCCATGAACTTGGCCATAATCTACAACCGTGTAGATATGGCCTTTGTACATTCTTTTCTTGCAATATAGTTACTTTTACCTACAAAAAAAAGAAGAATATTAGATTGAATACGTCATCCTGAATGAAAGCAGTCTGATGAGGGCTGATAATGGAAGGAAGAACCACCTGAATCATCATTGGCCATCATTTTGTAATCACTTAAGTTAATTATAGAGAGAGAGATAGGACGAAATGGTCCAAAGATTCCGCATTAGGCACTTTCAGAATCAAAGCTATGAACGTTGACTTTAATTGCTTGACCCAAGGATCACCAGACCAAAAAAGATAAAATAGCCTTAGAAGTTAATTCTCAAACAATGTTACGCAAACTAGAGAAAAACTCGCAGTAAAACCATCTGAACCCGAACTTTTTTCTTTCGGGGAACTAAAGATCACCTTTCAAACATCATCATCAGAAAAAGGAAGCATAAGAGTGTCAAAATCCTCATGAGAAGTGAAGCTCAGAACCAAAGTGAGGATGCCATTTGTCCAAGGCTTGTTAAGGAGGGTCTTATAAAAAGAAAGAGCATAGGCTCTAATGTCCTCATCAGAACCAAGAAGTAAACCATCACTGGTTTGCAGTTTTTAATAGAGTTATGCATTCTACGAGACTTGATAGCAGCATAAAAAGAACTTAGTATGAGTCACCTAAGGACAACCATTGCTGCTTAGACTTCTGTTTAGCATATATTTCCTCGTTCTCCAAAGCTTTAAGATAGACATCACGACAGATATTTTCCCGGCCTTGCAAATCCACATCAAGAGGTGAAAACTTCAAGTGTTTCTGAATTTGAATGAGCTCCTCATGAGCAGAAGAAGGGTTTTTTTTTGGTTAATAGTCCAGTGGCAACCGCACTGGACAACCCAGCGCTGCCCGGGATCGAACCCGGGGTGAAGCGCCTCCCCACACCCATGCTGTCCAACCCGCCTAGGAGGCGGGGGACGAGCAGAAGAAGTGTTACCTAAAACCATATCAAATTCCTTTTATTCCAACTTCTAAGAGCATTTTTAACCAGCTGCAACAGCTTACCTCTGAAGGAGTGGATACGCGGTAATGGTTGATACTCAGAATCTAATATCCTTTTTATAATAATTCCATAGCGAGTGGTAAACAGGATCTCACGGTGACTAGCATGACATAAGGATTGTACCTTCTCCATTAGTGTAATACGGAGGGCGACATGGCTAATGGAAAATGTTATTCCTTACAAAGGATCCTCCAAGAATCCTCCTTCTACTAGTATAAACCCGGTCTCCACGGTGGCTCGCAAAGATACTGTTGATAGGTTCCCGAGAAAGATAAAGGATTGCCTTCTAATGATAATTCTTGCATGTCCAGCTACGTGTGCCATGCATATCTCCTCCTGTCCAAGGCAGCAAAGCGGGAAACCCTCCTCACCCTGATGCTGCAACTCAAGGAATTACCTACCCAAGCATAAATCCGACATCTGATGAGAACCTTCCTACTTCTATAGATGCGACGGTGGCTGGCGTTTCCCATTATCATCCCCTATATCTTTAGCCTGTACTCCTGGAGATATTACAGATGACAAAATGGAGTTGAGCATAAATCCATTTGGCCAACGGTGGCTCAATCTTGCATGGATCTGTTGTAGGGCAGGAAAATCTTGTCTTATGTCTGATACGATGCTGGCTGGCGCTTCAAAGGTGGCAAGCTTTGACATGAAAGTGACTAATGGAAACCGCAACAATATCAAGCCGATTTCTTCTACAGTAACAAAAGGAAAAGATATCCATGATGAAGCTAATATGAGGCATGGCACGATCGGATCTACTCATTCTACCAAACAAAAGGAAGTAGTCACTCAAGGTATCTTGCCTTCTTTAGATACCAGATTTGATACTTCTAAGCTTAAAGATGTGGACCGTGTCATAACTTAGACCGAGGGAAATCTCGGTCAAGATCTTTACCCACTAAGCAATTGTAATGAATTTCCTATCTTGTAATGTGAGGGGTATGAATAGTAAGACTAAAATGCTTGCTGTTAAAAAGGAGATTCACAATTATAAATGCAGTATTGGAGTGCTTTGCGAGACTAAGATCAGACAAGGAAATTGTGATAATGCCAGAATCTTGTTTGGCCGACTGCTAATGTGATCCATAATATAATAGTTCTTGGAGGGGGCGTATGTTTGAATTATGTGGAATCCAAACCTTTCACTATCTCTTTTATTTCTGAAAGCTCTCAGTACATTCATGTCAAGTGCACCAATTCTAGAACGGATGAAACATTATTGTGACTGTTGTCTATGGTTCCAACATCATTTATGAAAGAAGACAACTTGGAAGGACTTAGAATATCTATCTCAAAGTATTTCTGCTCCTTGGATTATTTTGGGGGACTTTAATACTATCAGACATCTGATGAGAAGAAGGGAGGCAGATCAGTCTTGCCTTCAGTTGTTGTAGACATTAAAACAAACAACAACTTCATTGATGCGGCTACCCTCTTGACATGCCCCATGTTGCATTCTCTTTCGTGGAGTAATATGAAATCAGGTTCTCAAAAAATTCCGCTCATCTTGATCGGTTCTGGTGAATTCCTATGGGCCAACACTTATGAGATTATGTTGTAAGTATGAAACTATGTTGTTTCGGATCACTCTCTTCTGCTTGTCTCTTGCAATTCAAGCACTCAGTTAAGTCTCACAAAGCCAAGACCTTTTAAATTCTGCAACATGTGGACTACCCAATCCAACTATAAGCATATTGTCCGAAGTGTTGGAACACTAACGTGCATGGTTCTCTTTTATTCCAAGTTTGAAAAAAACTCAGATTAGTTAAGTATGCTTAAGAGATTGGAATAAAAAATGAGTGGGGTGGTAGACACTATCACCTCTACTGCCCGGGCAGCCCTTATGAAGCCCAGGAATAGTCTATTGAAAAACCCTTACTCAAGCATGTTCAAGATCAGGAGAAGACCTGCAGATGGAACTACCTTAAAGCTTTGGAAACTCAAGAGATGTTTGCTAAACACAAAAATCTAAACAACAATGGCTTACTCTTGGAGATTCCAATACCAAGTTTTTTTATGCTGCTATCAAGGCTAGAAGAATTCATAATTCCATCAAACAATGTAAGTCTAGTGATGAACCATCCCACTTCGCATGAGGAAATTCGAGCCATGCTCTTTCTTCTATGTCAACCGCCTCAACAAGTGCATGATAGACATCAACCATCTTTAAGGTGAGGACTTTGCTTAATCCAGAGGAAGTTGCTTTACTTTTGAACCTTTCTCTATGGAGGATGTCTGCCAGGTGGTGCATAACCCCTAAAGATAAGAGCCCTGGCCCGGATGGGTTTACTGCAGAATTTTTCACCAGTTGTTGGGACATTGTCGGAGATCTTGTCTCCAAAGCGAGCCTTCTTTCTTTGAGGATGGCCAATGGGAAAGTCAGATCAATTCTACCTTTATTGCGCTGGTCCCAAAAATGCTGATGTTGATTCTCTAGATCAATTTCGGCCTATTCTCTCTGCAACTTTCTCTCAATGTGATACAAAAATGAGGCTGATCGCCTTAAATTAGTTCTTCCTTCTATTATCAGTCATCATCAAGCTGCTTTCATTCCTGGCGCAAGATCCAAAGCATATCCTGCTTTTTTTTTGGTTATTAATACCGGAAATTGTATTGATCAAAGAATCAATTACAAGGAAGTAACCATACTACACAAACCGAAGTAATGATTAAGAAAGGAGCCAAAGCTCAAAAAAAGGATGCAAGATAAAAAATTACAATTAGTCCCATCCTTACAGATCATGTAGTTTAATGATAAAATTTCTACAAATTTTCTTGGATCTGATTGAGAGCTTTTTCTCCTGAATATGAGATTTAGTAATGTGCCGAGTGTCAGAAAAATGGAAAGAAGCACATGAGCTTTGGCACGATTAGTAGAGACAAAAATGGAAAAAAAGCAATATCCTGCTTGCTAATGATTTTGCAAAAGACCTTCACTCCAAGCACAAAGGTACTCGTATTTGCCTAAAAAGCGATCTGTGTAGGCCTTTGACTCGGTCTCTTGGGATTTTGTCTAATACATGATGGCCCAAATGCATTTCCCACTATTTGGATCAGTTGGATTAAGTGTTGCTTAGAATCTTCCAAGTATTCGGTTTTGT
>CM024764.1:45562188-45720749 GCA_014218235.1 Colocasia esculenta | reverse complement strand
AGGATCTGACACTTTGTTGGTTCGCTCTTTGCTTCATATTTCTTTCATTTCTCCATTGAAGCTTAGATCTTTCTATAAATCCATAGCTATCGACTTGTGATAGCATGGATTTAACTTTGTACATATGTTGATTGACATCTTTAATACAATCTTCGGTATTACTTACCAAAAAAAAAAATATGTCTCATGTATTCATGTGGAAGGAAGGGATAAAAGAACAGCATTCTTTTTCTACTTATCTGCCATTTATGCATCAAATAGTACTCAAGAGAGAGAGATAATGGAGGGAGAGATACTTTGCTCCTTTGCTGTTAGAGCCTCTCAATCTCCTTGGATGGTTGTGGGGGACTTCAACATGTGATGATATCCGCATGAAAAAGTGGGAGAAAGGGAATTATTAGTTTCTATGTAGCCGATTTTAATGATTGCATCTTCTCTAGTGAACTTTTTGATATGAAATCAGTGGGTGATGGCTGTCATGAGTAATAAAGGAAATTCTAGCAGAAAAAAATGGCTAGACTTGATAGATGTTTAATAACAAGGATTGGTTAACTATTTATCCGGAGTGTCTGCTTGAATATGGTGTTCAATATCTCTCAGATCATTCCCTTTTAACAATATGTTCTGAAAATGATGCTCCAAAGGGGAAAAAGCCTTTCAGATATTTCAGTATGTGGAGTGCTCATCCGCAATTCCTTGAAGTAATTGAAACTGCTTGGAGTACTCATGTTCATGGAACTGCTCCTTTTATCCTTACCTAAAAACTTAAAGCTTGTAAGGAAGCTTTGAAGGATTGGAATAGAAATGTTTTTGGAAATGTTCATGATGAAGTTACTAGCTGCAAAAGTGATCTAATCAATGCTAAAAAAGATCTCTCTTTTTTTTGGTAAGTAATAATTCATTAATGAAAAGATATGTACAGAATCCATGACCATAGGAATGGCACATAGAAGTGATCCCCTAATGGAGGACAGGAAAGTGTACCCCACCTCAGAGAGGTAGAATATTCTCACTCCACCGTGCACAAAATTAGGGTCACAAATTAGGACATGTCATGACCACACAAGGTTGTGGACTATGACTAAATCAAAGATGGATAACAGGTGAAAGGAACAATGCTAGATAGAAATATTAAACTGCCTAAACATGTCTTTCTCCTCCTCAGTTTTCAGATCTATCTTGTAAGCTTCCATGCATATCTTGATATCTTGAAGAATAGAAATGAGGACCTGCACTTTGGACCTAGATTTAGGTTCAAAACTTCTGATGCATCTTTCTCGCCATATCCACCAAACCGCCGTCTTCAAGGCAAGTTGAGCTAGAGATTGGATTGCATTGCGGGTTGGGAACTTATGTTGAAGTTTATCTTTCTCTTTGTCCAGCCCATTTTCAGGAGGTCTTGCAATATGAAATCTACTCAATATTTCCTTCCAGATCCAATGACCATAAGCACAATTGAAGAAGAGATGCTTGCTACTTTCATCATGATTCCTGCATAAAACACATTGGTTAGCTAAAGGAATACCTTTTCTTTGCAGCTAGTCTTGAGTAAGAAGTCTGTCCAAACTTGCTTGCCATATACAAAGTTTGAATTTCTGAGCCCCCGGATTTCCCCATAGCTAGTGAAAGTGGCAGATCTTTTCACTCTTCTTCCTAATAGCTTCCCAAGCAGATCGGATGGTGAACTTACCATTATGGTGATTCCAAGTAATGTGATCATTCTGAAATTGGTGGATTTTGGAGCTCAAGATGGTAGGCCATAAGGAGATCATTTGAAAAGATGTGGGAGTTGGCAGATTCCATTCACCATTCACAAGAAATTGATCAACAGTTGTGTGCTTTGCAGCCCCCAAGTCATGGCGAATTCTATCCCCATGCAAATGAAAAAATACTTTTGCCCTTTATCCAAGGATCGAACCACATGCTAGTAGAAGCACCATTGCCAATATGATAGGTAATTTGCTCCTTCATCCATTCCCTTTCTTGAAGAACAACTTTCCACGCACTCGAATAGGTTGGCCTGCATTTAATCAACCAGATGTTTTCTTTGTTGAGATACTTATTATGAATCCAATCCACCCATAACGTCGACTTCCTTTTCAAAACATCCCAAAGAATCTTTACCGAGGCAGCTCTATTCCATTCAGTAAGGTTTTTCAACCCAAGGCCTCCCTCCATCTTTGGTTTGCAAATATCCTCCCATTTAATCATATGAAAAGCTTTTTTGTCAGTGCATCCTTTCCAGAAGAAGTTTCTAATGAGAATTTCAATTTTATTAATCAGACCTTTAGGAAGAGAAAATGCCAAAGACCAGTAAATGGAGTAAGAGTGCAGCACTGATTGGATAAGTTGCAACCAGCCAGCTTTTGAAAGAAGTTTGTTCTTCCAAGAAGTCAGTCGTCTAGTGATTTTCTCCATAAGGGGAGCACAATGATCTTTCTTGATAGAAGTTGAGATAAGAGCCAGACCAAGATAAGTCACAGGGAGGGTGCCTTCTCAAACATCCATGATATTAAGAAAATTCTCTTTGTGACTGACCTTCCCTCTAATGAAAAGCTTGCTTTTGTCACGATTTAGCTTTAACCCCGAGTAGTTAGAGAAGTCATGCAGCACCTTTCTAATCCTTCTAGCCGTGTTGATATCATCTTTAAAGAATATGACCAGATCGTCAGCAAAAATAATATGGGAGATTTTGATATGAGCAGCCGAAGGGACTTTGATGTGGCCATGAAGCATTTCATTATCCATGAGATTGGTGAATCCTTCCATAGCAATAACAAACAAATAAGGAGATAGAGTGTAAGGTCTGGGTCTTAGCGGATCCTTATTGGGTCTTGTAGAGGTTCGGATGTGGTTGACGACAATGGATATTGCCGTTGACTTGTGGTGATGGCCAGGGGCTAGCCGTTGACTTGGTTTTAGCGTCCAGCGATGTGGACATTTGTTGTTGAACTTGACGGCAAGTGGTCCGGACGTCAACCCATTGGTGGTTCAAATAGGCGGCGAGGTATGTGGACGTCTATTTGTCACGCCTGTAGAAATAGGGCAGACCCGTGAGCAGCCATTTCCTCCCTTTTCCTTCTCTTTTTCTCCTTTTCGATCTTTGTCTGTTTTCACTCGTTCAGGTGGTTGACGGGAGCTCGTGGAAAGACCTTGGTGCGCGAGGCAGAGTTAGATCGGGCGGAAATAGCGGATCGGGTGGCGGTTTTCACGAGGAAGCTTCTAAGGGTTCGGCGCGAATTGAGGTTTGGCAGGACTTCTTACACCTTCGAAGGTAGGGACTCGACCGCTTAGTGTCCTTGTAGTGTTAATTTCATGCTTGTTGCGTGTGATTTGCGTGGAATCGTGCTTTGAGGAGGTTTTCCTTTTTGCCGGGATTTTGAGTGGTTTGGCCGATCCGTGCGTTGGATCGTGGTTTCTGGTGTTGCTGTAGTGTAATGTGATGTGGGGGAGAGTTTTCTCCTTCATCATTTCACTGGTCTGAGGGCTGGATTGCTCTCTTTGGGATCGGCGTATGCCTGTTTTCAGCTGCTGGAAGCTGGAGAGCTAAACGTCAAGGGTTGTTGACGTTGAACTCTTCAGGGAAGAAGTTAACGGCGGGAGCCCTTGCCGTTAATCTCTTCAGTGGAGGATCTAGACGGCGTGTTCTTGTCGTCTACTTCACACTTGACGTCAAGCTATGGTACCGTTTACATCCTGGTTAGCGGCAATCAATGTTGCCGTCTACCTGCAGGTGAGTTCCCAGCAAGCTGTGCTTTCCCTTCTTCTGTAGTTTGAGGTGTTGACATGCGGTGTCCGCCTGTTAGCACAGTCCGCCAAGTGTAGAGAGTGTCTCTATCTGTGCTCATGTTGTTTTTGACTGTGTCGAGACGTGACACAGGGCTGTCCGTCGATTGTACGGAGTTTTAGGCGTTGAGTGTGTTCCGTCTGTTGTACGAGTATTGCGTTACCGCGTGCCCGTTTTTGTTGTGTTTCCTAGGCGTGGGTGCGACTCCGTCTAGATGACTAGCGTGTGGTTGTCCTCCGCTAGTGAGCCAGGACGCCGAGTGCGACTCTGTCCTGTGCGTACTCCTTGTGGTGGTTTTGAGCCGGTCTCCGTGGAGCCCCTTCTCTACCGCTAGGTCGGGCGTAGGGGAAAAACCGGTCGTGGACTAGACGTGAGAGAGAGAGTCTGTAGTGTGCACACGTGGCTAGGGTTGCGAGACTCTGTGGTTTCAGGATGCTGAACAGTAGACCCTAGTTGAGTCCTATTTGTGAGTGCTGTGTGAGCTCTTGCGTGTGAGCTTGTGTGTGTGCTGTGCTTGTAATGTTGTCGAGCCGGCGAGGTTCCAGTTTCTCTCAGTGTGCTCCTGAGGAGTTGTGCACTACGTTACTAGTTCCTGAGTGTGTTGACAAAGTGTGCGCGTTTACTTACAGTCGCTTTCTGTTTAGCACTGTTTAGTAGCTCTGTTACCGGTGGGGGTTAGTTGCCCTACTGGGTCTCTTTTGTGAGACTCACTCCCTTCCCCTCAGGTGGTTCATGGTCGGCTTTCGAGGTTCGAGGAGCTGTGTCTCTCCGTGGTTGGTCTCGTCTTGCTATTGTGAGTAGTACTTTACTCCTGTTCTTACTGTACTCTTACTTTAATGTTGTCTCTGAGTTATGCCAATTTGAGATGCTTTTAAATTGTGATGTGTACATTTGTTTATATGTTCTCCTCAGGCACTTCTTTTCTTACCCTTTCGAGTTTCGACTCGTGGGTTAGCGGGTCAGGATTTGGGTTACCGGTTGGTTACTGGTAATGCGGATCTTGGGTCGTTACATAGAGGGTCTCCTTGCCTAACTCCATTAGCACCTTTGTAGAAACCAGCTGGGGAACCATTAAAAAGAATAGAGAAAGTAGGGTCTTCAATAATTTTTTTGATCCAAGTTATGAACTTCTCCGGGAAACCCATCTTGCTCATCATAAGATAAATGAAGTTCCTATTGAGTGAGTCAAAAGCTTTTTTCAGATCAGCCTTGAAACAGAGAAGGTTTCCTTTGCTTTTTGAGTGCAAGTCCCGCACAATATCATTAGCCAGAAGGATGTTGTCCTAAATGGATCTGCCTTTTATAAAGTCGACTGATTAAAACCAATAAGTTTCGATAGAACCTGCTGCAAGCGATTAGCCAAGATCTTGGAAATGATTTTGTAGAGAAAATTGCATAAGGAGATCGGCCTGTAATGATCAAAAGAATCTGCACCATCAGATTTCGGAATAAGAGCAATAAAGGTGCAATTGATCTGCTTGAGGAGTCTGGAAGTAATGAAATAATGCTGCACAGCTTTCACCACATGACCACCAACAATCTCCAAGTACATTGGTAGAACTCAGCCGGGAAACCATCCGGACCTGGGCTTTTACCTTTAGGCGAATGAAACACCACCTCCTTTATTTCTTCTTCAGTGACATTTTTGCAAAGCATATCAATGTCCTCCTCATCCAAGATACGAGAAGGATTAATATTATCAATGGAGTACTGAATAGTGGGCTGATTGAGTAAAGTTTTAAAGAAATTTACAGAGTGTTCTTTCACCAACTCCACATCTGTAATCATGTTACCTTGAGAATCCTTGCAGGTTTTGATGGCATTTTTGGCCTTCCTAGCTTTGAATGAAGCATGGAAAAATTTGGAGTTAGAGTCTCCAAGCGTGAGCCATTGTTATCTAGATTTTTGTTTATAGAAAGATTCTTCTGCTTCTAGAGCCTGGAGGTAATCATGTTTGACCTTGTTTTCCTCAGCAATAAGATGGGCGTCCATAGGATTTTGCTGCACAATGACTAGCTGCTCCCTCTTCTTTCTCACTTCTTCAATCACATTACCGAAAACATTTTTATTACAATTCCTCAAAGCTTTCTTGACTTCCTTCAACTTTTGACAAAGAACATAAGTAGGCGAACCAAAAATTTGAGTAGACCAAGCTTCTCTAACAATATCAAGGAACTGCGGATGAGTTTGCCATATATTAAAATTTTGAAAGGCTTTCTTCCAGAAGAGATAACGTCAGCAGAGTGAGCAATGAGCATAGAGTGATCAGAAAAATAAGAAGCATTGAATTCCACAAAGCCTCCGAAAAATAGATAACCACTGATCATTAATTAAACAGCGATCAAGAGTTGCTGCAATCCTTCTATCTCCCATGGAATTATTCGACCAAGACAAAGTGTTCCCCACAGATTTCATATCCCTAAGACCCGCACTGGTAATCATGGAATTAAAGGAGTTAAGCAAATGCTGAGGAACAGGATTCCCACCTATTTTTCTCAGAGGCATGACAGATACAATTGAAGTCACCTAGAATGATCCACGGATCATACCAACCGAGGCTTTAGAAAGATTGGTAATGGTATTCCAAAGATTGCATCTCTCATGTTGCAGATTAGAAGCATAAACCACTGAGATGAAAAATTTCATTCCAGAATCCCTCTTAGTGCCATGAAAATGAATAATCTACATGTCAATGTGAACAGCATGAAGAGAATATTTTTTGTTGTCCCAGAGAACCCAAATTCTGCCATTCGAACAGGTACTGTTATGGATTAAGCTGGCATCAGGCCAGATTTGAGCTTTACAAATATCCACATTTACTTCTTTAATTTTAGTTTCCAAAAGGATAGCAATATCACACTGATTCATCTGGATAATTCTCCTAAGCTCCCCACGCTTAGTACTCTTGTTGATGCCTCTAACATTCCAACTAATAATCTTCATCATAGAGAAAATTAAGTACGGTGACGCGCCTCATTCATTTTATTCTTATAAGTATTGGAGGTTATGCCATGTCCCAATTTCTTTTTTCTCTCCATTTCATCAACAATATTTAAGGAAGTGAAGCTTTTGAGATGTCCGCCAACACTATCTGGTGAGGAGTAGAGTCTTTACCTTGAACGTTTCCTGGCATGTCACGGGACGTTGCAGAGAACCTGGATATGGATGATGTGCATGGGGGAGGTAAGCGGACCCCTGGATGTTGTTACCGCCACCTCAACAATTCTCATCATGGGAAAGAACGAAACCTTCCACGTCTTGCACCCTTGCTTCCCGTGACATTCCAATCAGCGGTTCCCTTGGCTGCTGGTTCTTACTAGAAAAGACAGATTTACCTTCTGGATTTTTATTTCCTTCTTGCAAATCTTTCCCATTAGACATCAGCGCAATTTGCTCAGTTTCCTTGACCGATATCCCTTCCTTCATACTGTCCTGGTGTTGCTTACCATTACCATCCCCTTCCTTTTCATTTCTATACAAATCTGCAACCTTATCCTTGTGGTTATTTATTAAATCTTCACCATCCAAATCACCATTGTCATTACCTATCCCATTTCCCTGCTTGGAAGATCGCCTTCTATCTTCCTCTCCATGAACCTGTCCCGCTTCCTGCGTACAATTCCCTCCTTCTTTGGGAGATCCTTTCTTATTTCTAGATTGTCAATCTGTCCTTCCTCTAAAGATTCGTCACTTGCCAATTGATCTAAAATGGAAAATTTATTGTGATCGACAATAGCTTTTTTCTGAATATTCTCTTTCCTGGAATGGCAATGATGGAAACGTCAGTTGGAACTTCTGAATTATCCTTCCTCCTGTAGACTTGTTGCACCTTATTGGTAGACTCGTTCCTGTTATTCTTTTGACATTGAGCATTAAAGTGGCCAAACAAACCGCAAGATCCACATCTTCTTGGCTTCCATGAATATGACACATGTAGCTGATGCAGAGATCCATCCAAGTCTTTGTAACTAATAGAGTTGGGAAGCTCGACCTCATAAGATACCATAACACAAGCTCAGGAATAAGAAAGTCTTCTTCTTTCCATCGTAAGTCTGTCCATGAAGAGCGGTTCTCCCACTGTGCTACATAATTTTGAAATGAACTTCTTTGACCAGAGATGAACTGGCAGACTGTGAATAGATATCCAGACTGGGATATTTTTTAGACTTTCAAGCTCCATTCACAATCCTGGCTCCCATCTTCTAAGAATCATAGGGTGTCCACGGATGGACCAGAACCCCTCAAGAATCCTAGTAACTTCTTCTTCGCTGTCTAGTTTGCAAAGAAAGAATCCATTCTCTGGTAGGTGCAAATCAAACCCAACAATCCCCCATCTACTCTTAATAAAAGAGGATAAAGGCATAAATGATGTTTTTAAATCAACCACATATCCAACTAAAGTACGGTCCCATGCACCCTGGAGTTCCTGCAGATCCTCAGCATCGCACACTGCAATTTTCTTGTCCTCCGCCGTCATAGGCTCAATGAAAGATAAGGCATGGTTAGACTCACCTGAGGAAGGAGTGGAGAATAAACTCGCCCAAGTTTTTGGTGCTGAGGCCACTTTAATCGGCCCTCTTGATCTAGACCTTCTTCGGGTAGCAGATAAGGATCGCCCGCGAGTGCTATGATGAGCAGCATCACGCGAGCCATCAACTACCACCTTCTGCTGACCCTGCTGAACTTGCATCGAGGAAGGAGTTGAAGCCACAATAACTTCAGTAGACGCTTCAGACCCACCAAAAGGTGATGCGTTAGCTCTCTCCGAAACTTGCATCGATGACGCGACAGCTCTCTTCATCTCCTCCAAAAGACAATGACGCTCCTGACCCACGAAGACGAAGACGCGAGCCTCAGAAACTCCTGCAAACCCACCGGATAGCAGCCCCCGGAAGGAGGACTTCCAACCCGTGGAATCCAAGGAATCGCACTCAGAAAAAGGCCAGGCTCTCACGAACAGAGGGAGACCCTGACGGAGGGAAGCTCCGCCAGGGCAGGGCCACCCGTCACCGGGAGGGTGGGGGTGAGCCCAGACGCTCACAAGGATGACACACTCCTCAGAGCTTCTCTCTCTAGGAACCTAGAGAGAGAAGGAGTCCGTAAGATCCTCCGAAAACTCCACTCAAAAAGATCTCTCAAACAATCCTTATGATGATGGAGTTATCACTAAGGAAATGAAGCAAGGGAAAAGTATGTCAAAGTACTAGCAATTGAGGAAAACTTTATAAGACAGAAATCAAGAGAAAAATTGGCTCACTCTTGGGGACTCTAACACAAAGTTTTTTTATGCTTCTATTGCTGCAAGAAAAGCCAAAAACACTATTCGCAAGTGCAAAGATGGAAATGGTGATCTGATTCATGATATTGATAAAGTTAAAGACCATACTGTGGAGTTCTATAGGTCCCTTCTTAATCAGATGCAGTTTAATGATCAGCCTGAAATTGAGGTCCAGAGTAAACTTAGTCATGAAGAGGTGGAATTTCTCAGCCAGGCAATCACTGAAGAAGAAATCAGATCTATTATTTTCAGCTCTCCCAAAAACAAAAGCTCGGGTCCGGATGGCTTTACAGCTGAGTTCTTTCAAGTTACTTGGAACATTGTCGGAAGGGATGTAATAAAATGCATGTCAACATTTCTTTGCTACGGGAAGGATGCACAAACAAATCAATTGTACCTTCATCTCTCTCATACCCAAGTCAGCCGGTGCAGATTGTTTGGAGAACTATAGGCCTATCTCTTTTTTTTTGGTAAGTAATACAATCAACTTGTGGGAAGACCCTTGGATAGATGGGGAATCTATTAATTCCTATGGGGGTGATTATATCAGATTTTTGCTTGGCCTGCCTGCTAATGCAACTGTTAGTTCTCTCATTCATGATGGGAGATGGTGCCTTCCCATGCTCTTTCTTTCTATGTCAACCTCCTCAACAAGTTGCATGATAGACATCAACCATCCTTTAAGGTGAGGACTTTGCTTAATCCAGAGGAAGTTGCTTTACTTTTGAAACCTTTCTCTATGGAGGATGTCTGCCAGGTGGTGCATAACTCCCCTAAAGATAAGAGCCCTGGCCGGATGGGTTTACTGCAGAATTTTTCACCAGTTGTTGGGACATTGTCGGAGATCTTGTCTCCAAGCGATCCTTTCTTCTTGAGGATGGCCAATGGGAAAGTCAGATCAATTCTACCTTTATTGCGCTGGTCCCAAAAATGCTGAATGCTGATTCTCTAGATCAATTTCGGCCTATTTCTCTCTGCAACTTTCTCTACAATGTGATTACAAAAATGATGGCTGATCGCCTTAAATTAGTTCTTCCTTCTATTATCAGTCATCATCAAGCTGCTTTCATTCCTGGGCGCAAGATCCAAAGCAATATCCTGCTTTTTTTTTTTTGGTTATTAATACCGGAATTTGTATTGATCAAAGAATCAATTACAAGGAAGTAACCATACTATCACAAACCGATAGTAATGATTAAGAAAGGAGCCAAGGCTCAAAAAAAGGATGCAAGATAAAAAATTACAATTAGTCCCATCCTTACAGATCATGTAGTTTTAATGATAAAATTTCTACAAATTTTCTTGGATCTGATTGAGAGCTTTTTCTCCTGAATATGAGATTTAGTAATGTGCCGAGTGTCAGACAAAATGGAAAGAAGCACATGAGCTTTGGCACGATTAGTAGAGACAAAATGGAAAAAAGCAATATCCTGCTTGCTAATGATTTGGCAAAAGACCTTCACTCCAAGCACAAAGGACTCGTATTTGCCTAAAAGCTGATCTTTGTAAGGCCTTTGACTCGGTCTCTTGGGATTTTGTCTACTACATGATGGCCCAAATGCATTTTCCCACTATTTGGATCAGTTGGATTAAGTGTTGCTTAGAATCTTCCAAGTATTCGGTTCTTGTTAATGGCAGTCCAGAAGGGTTCTTTAAAAGCTCCAATGGTCTCTATCAAGGGGATCCTCTATCCCCTTATCTCTTTACAATTGTGATGGAGGGCTTTACTTGCCTTATTGAAGCAGCTGTTCACCAGAAAAAGATTAAGGTTCCCACTGCAGGCAGGCTTTCTATTTCGCACTTTGTGTTCACTGATGATCTTATTATCTTCTTCAAGGATGATCTCAATTCTGCCAGAGCCATCAACAATTTGCTCCAACAATTCTACCATTATTCTGGGCTCCAACTTAACACTTCTAAGAGTAGACTGTACATGGGAGGAAAGGTGAAGCACAAAAATGCTGTTCAAGATACCCTCAACATTCCTGTAGGCCAGCTTCCAACAACTTACTTGGGTCTTCCCCTAGTGAGTAGTTCTCTTAAAAGAAGCCATTGTCAACCAATTATTGACAAGATTAAGCAGCGTATAGAATCTTGGAAAACCAACTTCCTCTTGAGGGCTGGTAGATTGGAGCTTATCAAGTCTGTTCTCTCTTCTTACTCCATCTATTAGTCGGTTTCCTTCTTACTTCCCTCTACAGTCCTCAAGGAAATAGAGCGCCTATTGTGTAACTTTTATTGGCAGGGTCACTCTTCTCAACATTCCATTCACATGGTTAGCTGGAAAGACATCTGTAGGCCGAAGAATGAAGGTGGGCTCGGCATTAGGTGTATGACAGACTGGAACTTGGCTTGTGCAACAAAAAATCTTTGGGACATCCTGCAGAATCAAGACTCTCTCTGGATTAAATGGGTTCATGAGAGATATCTCATAAATAATTCCATATGGACCATTCAATCCAAATCTTATTTCTCTTCTGCATGGAAAACCATCTTAAAGCAACGGGTTTGGTTGCTTCAGCATTTAACTTACAAAGTTGGTGGTGTCAGCCAACTTAGTTTCTTTCATGACCCTTGGATTCATGGTAAGAGCATTAACATGATGGTAGGAGATTCTCTTAGACAGCAATTGGGCCTTCAGAGGAATATCTCCTGTTCTTATTTTATTCAGAATGGCCACTGGCATCTTCCTCCTTAGACTTCCATTGAAATGTTTGAACTTTTTCCTATGATTCATAATGTTCATTTGCATGAAAATGACGCCATTGTGTGGAACCATGGAAAGTTCAACACAAAAGAGATATGGAATCAAATAAGGCAGCAAAATCAGAAAGTGGGTTGGGCGGACTGGATCTGGAAGGGGCCCACTGTCCAGCATTTTTCTCTGACTACTTGGCAGGCAATCTTGCATAAGCTTCCAACTCTCAACAACATGAGGAAGAGAGGATTTCAGTTCCCAACTAGATGTATTCTTTGTTGCTGTTTTGAGGAAAGTGAGGATCACCTCTACTTTCAATGCAAGTATTCCAAAGTTGTCTGGGGGGAGATTTTACACAGGCTCAACATTCAAAGACCTCCCCGTATGACTATTCTGCAGGAAATTCTCTCTTTGCGTGCCACCTTCACTCAAGATGGATTCGCAACAACTCTAGCTCGGTCCTTATTTCGGGCCACTATTTGGTGGATCTGGAGAGAGAGATGCAGGAGGACCTTTGATGATGTTCATACTACTGCCATCCATATCTCTCTTTCTATTATTCAAGATGTTCAGAGTTGTATGGAAGCTTTTCCATACAGTCGTCCTTTATCTGGTCAGTCCAAATTGCTTTGTGAGAGATTCAATATTAAAAATAATCATCCAATGTAGTCATCGGGTTGTGATGCCACATTGGTCTTGGTTTGGAGGTCTCCTTTTTTCCTCCTCTTGTTTTAGATGTCGGTAGGACTTGGGTTTCTTACTCAATTCCTTCTATTGTACTCTGAATATTTTCACTAATTTATTCATTCCTTTGGTTGACCGAACAAAAAAAAAAACTTCTTGCAAACTTGAAAAAGAAGAGAACCATAAATAGGAATGTCCCAAGCTTTTTGAACAGTCGAATGGAAAGTCAGGTGAGAGATCCACCTGTTGAAGAACTTAAAAGGCCACATGTTGAAGAACTTATCAGCCAACTTATGAATGGAAGGTTGATCATCTTTGAGAAATATAAGCAAGTCATAAGCAAAAATGATATGAGAAATGTGAATGTTACCCGAACTTGGGACTTTGAGTCTGCCTTCTCTAACCTCCTGCTCAAGCATACAAGTCAAGCCCTCCATAGCAATAGTAAACAAGTAGGGGGATAGTGGATCCCCTTGTCTAATGCCATTGCTGCTACCAAAGAAACCAATAGGTGAACCTTTTTTTTTGGTCGGTCAACCAAAGAGAATCAATTAATTAAAGTAAGGAATGCACAAAGTACAAGAGGGGTTAAGGAACCCAATAACCGAAATATGAAAATAGAAGATGACACTACAAGCCAGTGACTATCTTCTATAAATAACCCAAGAGGACACCTAAACAAGGACTCTACGAAGCAATATTGATTTGGTTATTGAATCTCTTACATAAAGAGTTAGACCGACCAGATAAGCTTTTGTTGCAAGTAGATGCTTCAACACAACTCCGGACATCCTGAATGATGGAGAGGGATATGTGAATGGCGGAAGTGCAAGCAAAGAGAATTTTGGAGTTTCTAGACAATTCTTAATCAAAGCAATCCAATTGTCTGGGAAGTGCATATTCTTTATTAAAATATAGATGAAAGACCGATTGACAGAGTCAAAAGCCTTTTTTAAATCAGCCTTGAAATAGATTCTTTTCCATTTGCTCTTGGATGTCATGTCCTTAACTAAGTCATTAGAAAGGAGAACATTGTGGTGGATCCCTCTATCTTTTATGAAAGCAGATTGGTTCAGGCTAATAATATTTTTTTTTTGGTAAGTAATACCAGATTTTGTATTGAATTTAGCAGAAGCTAAAAGAATTTACAAGGAAGAGTCCATGCTACCACAGCCCAGTAGCTATGGACCCGAAAAAGAGAGAAGAAGCTCTCTTACTAAGGTGCATAGATAAGACAATAAGAGCAGCACCCTGTAACAAGAATATCAAGCTCTTCAAATATTGAAATTCCTAAGTATTCTGTTGGATCTGTGGGAAGTAGTAGGCGCTTGAGTGCTGGCCTCAGTAATGGTGCGAACATCAGAGAGTATGGAAAGGAGCACTTGCACCTTGCTTCTGGACTTTGAATAAAAAATCCGAGAACACCTTTCTTTCCAAATCCAGCAAAGTGCAGCTCTAAAGCTGGCAAAGGCAACACAAGTGCCATCACCAGGAACATGGAAGCTTAAGAGCAAAGCTTCACTTTCAGCTGATAAAGTATTCATAGTCCTGGGATGGATATCCAACCGATGCAATAACTGCATCCAAATCTAGGAGCTATAAGAGCACTGAAAGAAGAGGTGGTTGACATGCTCATCATTCGATTTACACAAGATACAAATATTGGGGCCACACAAGCTCCTTCTTTGAAGAACATCAAAAGTTGGAATACCACCCATCATGACCTGCCAAGCATGGAGAGAATATTTCTGAATAGTAGGACGCTTCCAGACTAGATGAACCCAAGGTATCTTCGGGTAAACAACTCTCTTTTTTGGTCGGTCAACCAAAGGAATGAATAAATTAATGAAAATATTTAGAGAACAATAGAAGGAATTGAGTAAGAGACCCAATTCCTACAGACATCTAAACAAGAGGAGGAAAAAGGAGTCCTCCAAACCAAGACCAATGTGACATCACAACCCGATGACTACATTGGATGATTATTTTAATATTGAATCTCTCACATAGCAATTTGGACCGACCAGATAAAGGACGACTGTATGGAAAAGCTTCCATACAACTCTGAACATCTTGAATAATAGAAAGAGAGATATGGATGGCAGTAGTATGAACATCATCAAAGGTCCTCCTACATCTCTCTCTCCAGATCCACCAAATAGTGGCCCGAAATAAGGACCGAGCTAGAGTTGTTGCGAATCCATCTTGAGTGAAGGTGGCGCGCAAAGAGTAAATTTCCTGCAGAATAGTCATACGGGGAGGTCTTTGAATGTTGAGCCTGTGTAAAATCTCCCCCCAGACAACTTTGTAATACTTGCATTGAAAGTAGAGGTGATCCTCACTTTCCTCAAAACAACAACAAAGAATACATCTACTTGGGAACTGAAATCCTCTCTTCCTCATGTTGTTGAGAGTTGGATGCTTATGCAAGATTGCCTGCCAAGTAGTCAGTGAAAAACACTGGACAGTGGGCCCCTTCCAGATCCAGTCTGCCCAACCCACTTTTGATTTGCTGCTTATCTCTTTTGTGTTGAACTTTCCATGGTTCCACACAATGGCGTCATTTTCATGCAAATGAACATTATGAATCATAGGAAAAAGTTCAAACATTCAATGGAAGTTTGAGGAGGAAGATGCCAGTGGCCATTCTGAATAAAATAAGAACAGGAGATATTCCTCTGAAGGCCCATTTGCTGTCTAAGAGAATCTCCTACCATCATGTTAATGCTCTTACCATGAATCCAAGGGTCATGAAAGAAACTAAGTTGGCTGACACCACCAACTTTGTAAGTTAAATGCTGAAGCAACCAAACCCGCTGCTTTAAGATGGTCTTCCAAGCAGAAGAGAAATAAGATTTGGATTGAATGGTCCATATAATTGCTGCTAATAGGGCTATTGTGCTGCCTCCAACCGATAGAATCTTCACAGTTAGCATAAATGGGTATGCTAAGGATGCGAGGCCACAGATGAAGCATCTCACTAGAAGTTGGCGTAGGAAGGCACCATCTCCCATCTTGAATGAGTGAACTAACAGTTGCATTAGTAGGCAAGCCAAGGAGAAATCTGATATAATCACCCCCATTGGAGTTAATAGATTCCCCATCTATCCAAGGGTCATCCCATAAGTTGATTGTGTCTCCTTTACCAATCTTGTAGATAACCTGAGATCTCATCCAATCTCTGGCCTGAAGCATACCCTTCCATGCATGGGAGTGATAGACTTGAAGCATTGCCGACCAAATAGAATTATTCTTGAGATATTTGTCCCTCACCCATTTAGTCCATAAATTATCCTCATCAGAGAGGATCCTCCAAAACTGCATAGTGAGCATAGCAGAATTCCAGGTAGGAAGCCGCCTTAGACCCAACCCACCTTCATCTTTAGGTCTACACAACCAGTCCCACTTCACTAAGTGGACTGGCTTGTAGTCCCCCGAAGCATGCTAAAAGAAGTTCCTCAACAATCTCTCAACATCTCCTATAAGTCGTTTGGGAAAAATAAAGGAAACAACCTAGTAAAGAGCATAAGAATTCAAAACTGACCTGATCAATTCCAACCTTCCAGCTTTAGAGAGCATTCTAGTTTTCCAAGAAGCAATGCGTTTAGTGATTTTCTGAAGGATTGGGTCACAATGCATGCTAGTCAAAGTAGTGGAGAATAAAGGCAGACCTAAATAGGTAGAAGGTAAAACACCTTCCTAAACCCCCAAAGCATGAAGAATAGCACCTTTGTGATGGATGGCAGCCCCAACAAAGACCTTGCTTTTGGCAACATTCAATTTCAACCCAGAGTAACTATGAAAGGCCTTTAAGATATCAGTAACACAACAGGCCGAAGAGACATTAGACTTGAAGAAGAGGAGCAGATCATGAGCAAAAATGAGGTGTGATAGCTTGACCAAACCAGAAGTAGGCACAAGCAAAGAACCATGTACCACCTTCTCCTTAATAAGGATAGAGAATCCCTCCTTGGCAATACAAAAGAGGTAAGGAGATAATGGGTCTCCCTGCCTTATACCATTAGCAGAATCAAAGAATCCGACAGGGCTTCCATTCAGTAACACAGAGAAAGTTGCAGTATTAATTAGGATGGCAATCCAATCAACCCACTGAGCAGGAAATCCTTTTTTTTTTGGTCGGTCAACCAAGGAAAAGAATCAATTAATAGAGGGGAGAGATTACAAAGGACTAAGAAGGTACATGCACCACATAGTTAACAAAAGATAAAATATGGGAACCGCCACCACAAACCGATGGTAACCCATAAACACAAGAAGCAATGTGACACCACAAGTTGGGACTACATTGCATTATTTACTCTAATGTTGAATCTCTCACAAAGGATCTTAGAACGACCGGAAAGAGCCCAGGCTTGCGGCCTTGACTCAATACAACTCCGAACATCGCTAATAATGGAGAGAACCATGTGAATATAAGAAGATTTCATGTTCTCAAAGGTTCTGCTGCATCTTTCTTTCCAAATCCACCATTTTTCTAAGGATAAGAAGAATGAAATCCCTGTTAACAAAATCAAAAGCTTTCCGAAGATCCACCTTCATACAAAGAATGTTGCCCCGATGCTTAGAGTGAATATCTCTAACCATGTCATTTGCAAGGAGAATACTGTCTTGAATTTTGCGACCTTTAATAAAAGCAGACTGATGTTTGCTTATGAGATGGGGCATGATCTTTTGCATACGATTAGCCATGAGCTTTGCTATAATCTTCTAAAGAAAGTTGCACAAGGATATAGGCCGGAACTGATCAAAGGAATCTGCCATATCATTCTTTGGAATAAGGGAAATGAAGTTATGGTTTACCTGACGAAGCCAACGACCACCTTTGAAAAATTAATGCACAGCCGTCAATACATCAGTCCCAATAATGCTCCAACAAAGCTGATAAAAGTCCGAAGGGAAACCATCAGGCCCTGGACTTTTGTTTCTAGGAGCACTCATAACAACATCAGTAATTTCTTCATCAGTAAAAGGCCCCAAAATGGAGACTCAATCCTCTTCTGAAAGAACTCTGCAGGGCTGGAGATCAGGAATTTCATACTACTGCTGCTGATTAAGAAGACCAGTGTAAAACTCAGTTACATGGTTCTTGAGCTGCTGCAAGTCAGATGTCTCATGCCCATCTGGAAGTCTACACTTGTGAATAGTATTGATCATACGCCTCCCTTTAATGCTAGCATAAAAAAACTTAGTATTATCATCAGTCTGGGTTAACCAATGTTGCTTCGCCCTCTGCTGAGCATAAGCTCTATCCATGTTGAAAGAAGTAAGGTAGGCTTCCCGAGCTTGATTCTCCTTCTGAATTAATTGTCATTCATAGGGTCATCGGCTAACTCAGATTGCGCTTGATGCGAAGCTTCTTTAGCATAAGCCACTTTATGATGAATGGGGCCAAACTCATCACGATTCCAAACTTTAAGTGCTAACTTAACCGCATGAAGCTTCTTGCAAAGAACAAAAAGGGGCGTCCCCTGAAAGTGAGTGTTCCAGGCCTGCTGAACAATAGAGCTGAAGGATTCATGTTGCACCCACATATTATAGAATCTGAAAGGCTTAGGGCCGCCCGCCACAGTGTCTTCAATGAAAATAGTAAGCTGAGCATGGTCAGAGAGAAACTGATCACCATAGTGGACATAGCTATCAGGATACATGTCCATCCACAAGTGGTTGATTAGAGCTCGATCTAGTCTACAAGCAATTCTCCTTGCACCCAGAGAACGGTTACACCAAGAGAAGGTGTTACCCACACTTTTCAGATCAAGAAGAGAAGAAGCATCAATACAAGTGTTGAAATCTCGCAGTACAGAAGTAGTCAATAATCGCCCTCCAATCTTCTCATGAGAAAAACGAACACTGTTGAAGTCCCCAACAATCAACCAAGGGAGAGTTATGGAAGCAGAGAGGATCACAATATCATGCCACAGAGATTGTCTTTCATAAGGCAGATTGGAACCATAAACATCAGATAAATGAACCATTTTCCCAGAAGAAATATCAGTACAATCCATGTGAATTAATTGGTCAGTAGTTTTGACACAACTAATGTGGACCGAATCAGCATTCCATAGAACCCAGATTCGCCCTCCAGGATGCTCATTATAATTGTGCAACATATTAAGATGAGGAGCAATAGACAACCTACTACTAACCATATTATCCATGCGAATTTTGGTTTCAATTAAAATAATAACGTCAGCTCTAGAATGAGAGATAGAGTTTTTAACACTTAATCTGTGAACTCTCTTATTTAGACCCCGGACATTCCAAGAGATTACCCTCATTATTTTGTATGTGATGATGAGTGAATCCAAGCTCGAAGCTTATCCATTTTATTTTCCAAAGGTGAGGACTGGCCAGCACGTCCCCCACTATAAATAATTTCTGCATGGCGTTGCATGGTAACCTCCCCACGTCCCCCACCAGGAAAAGCATTTGCATGGTGTTGCATGGAGACCTCTCCGCCACCTTCTGATACATTGGAAGTTCCCTTCTGCCTTACCAAATTGGCCGATTGCAAAGAGAAGGAAGGACTAGCTATATCAAGCTTGCTGCACAAATCACTACTCACCGTCTTCCCTTGAGAAGCACCAAATAGAGAAGGTTCCTTCATTTGGATGATTTGGTCTTCATTAGAAGGTAAGAGATGTAACACCTTATCCCGCGTGGCCCCACTAATATTCTTTTGATTGTTCCCCTTTCCCTGGTTCGCACCTACAGAAGAACGATGTAAAGCAATCTTTAAAGGGTGCAGCTCGCCATTACCTTGAATCCGACCATCCATTTTTGGACCTCCACCGAAATCTCCAACCTCCTTTCGCATAATACGTCCTTTAGCAACCATATTGTGGAGATGCGCTGGATCTCCATTGGCCCCACTTGCCAGGTTGTGGTTACCCTCACCAAGCGAACCATCCAATTCCTCCAACACAGAGAACCGATTTTGAACCTGCATGCTTCCATGAAAGGGGACCTCCAACACTGCACCATTGGAAGATTGCGTGACTTCTAGATCATGCATACGCTGCTGCAACAACTCCTTGGTCTTTGGTCACCACTCTCTCCTGATCATTTTGGTACCAGATTTGCACTCTCTATTGCCATGGCCAAAGGAGTTACACTCCTTACACAACACCGGCTTCCACTCGTACTCAACAAGGACCGAATCAACAGAGCCATCAGCATTCTGGATGGCGACTTCAGAGGGAAACTCAGCATTCACATCGGCCAAAACACAGACTATAAGGCCCTTGATTTTCACCTTGTTTGTTAAGTATATGTATGTGGGTATAAGTGTATACTATTGATGTATGATTATTGTGTATAAGTATTTATTGATATAAATTGTATGAATTAGTATTATTGAAATGTACATAGTATATTCAAGTACATATATGTATGTATATATATATATATATTTAAGTGTGTAGTATTATAAATTCTGCATAATTAAAGTGAGTTTTGTCGGCCGTCCCCATCGGCTGACGCTGACCAGGGGTAGGCGGCAATATCGATGGACGCCCATTTTTGGATAGGCGACCATGGATATGGACGCCAATATCCCAGATCTGTTACGTTTCAGATCCGGAAACGCCTCCGGAAATTGAGCCTCTTGATTAGGAAACCTTTCCCAACGGCTCTGAGACTTGCCCCTTTAACCTATCCGACCCCCAACCCTTTATAATATCCAAATTTCGGCCAGATCCATCCCTTTGGCTCTTGGGTCAAAAACCTATCTTCTCTAAGCAAAACCCTAACTTGAACCTGAAAGATCCGGCTTCGGGAGGCTTCGTCTGGCGATCTACATCAACTGGTGTCGACCTTGAACATCCGGGAACGACTCCCCACGCTGGTGTGCTGTGAAGATCAACAGAAGATCCGAAGAAGGAGGGATTTGGAGACTCTTTGGCACAGGCCGAGGAGGGCTTCTCCGGCTTAAATCGTCGTTGGTAGATTTTACAGAAGGCAAGTACCCCATTCACATTAACCCTACATGTGTCTAGTATGTCCCAGGAATTTTTCAGATTTTTCTCGTGTCCTGGAACCCCCCTTTCAAGTGATTTATTGGCTTTCAGTCTGTGTTCTGCAGACAGGATATTAACGGCAAGATCCCTTGCCGCTAATATCATGTGTTGGCGGCATCATATAATGCCGTTAACCTATAGACGGCTACCCTATGCCGTCGAGTTCTTCAGACTGCAACAGTGTGCAAGTCTGTCCTATATGAACTAGTTTTCGAGTTTTTCCGCATGAGGATATACGGTAAAATTTTATATAATATGTAAATATATATGTTTAGTTGTACTGTGAGTTATTGTGCATTTTTAGAATTTTCACTAATTATTAGAATTCTTGGAATGTGCTACCAACAAAAGTTTAATCTTGGAAAATGTCGTTTATGAAATATGTGTAGAAATTAACTGTCATAAATTTTCTGTACATTGTTCATAAGATCTGATGCATGACATAAAAATTTGAGCAATTTATAATATCTGTACAGTTTATTAAATTTCTGAACCGAAAAATAGTTAATATGTCTACTCAATGTATAAAAGTTAAGAATTCATGCGAAACTAGTTAAATTCCTAAACTTTGTGATAAAATTTGTACTGTCAGTATTCATGTATGAAATAAATTGTGAATCCGAATAATGAAAATTTGTGTCAGTTTGACTATTTTTACAGTTGATATCAGCACTGTTAGAATTTTCAGAAAATACGTGTAACTCAGAAAATCGCAAATTTTGGTGTGCATGATGGTTAAACTGTGATGGATTTCTGATTAAATTTCTGTACTGAACAGATGACAGTAGCTATATAAACTTGTTTTATGTTAGATTTTCATAATTAGTACATGCTAATATGATTAATGTTTAATTTTGCAAAAATTTCAGCATGATTAGGATTGTTGTAAAAATCTGATTAATACTGAAAACAGTAGTACCATGCTAGGTAATACTGAAGAATGTAAATGTGTGAACATGAGGTGAATGCGTGATTATTTTGTGTTTAAAAATGTGTTGAAATTGAGAAAATGTATTAATGTGCCAATGGGTGACACTGCTACCTTAGAGGGCTGTGGAACTGTACTGTGGTAAAGTCCCCACGGGAAAGTTCAAAGTGTGTGATGTCCCATGGGCATTGGGATTAAATCCTGGAGGCGAACAAGTATCGCTGGTTAGGGTGGAGAGTGCTTCTCCCGGTTCTGCGCAGTAACTAAGATTAATCACTGGAATGCCTAGGTGATTGATATGTGATGTGATTAGTGTGTGTCCTTCTAAAGTGGTTTGGGCTATGTGTCACGGCATTAAGTGAAAGTGAAAATGTGTTTAAGTGAAAGAAAATGTGTAAATTGTGAAACTGTGTAAGTGAATATGTGTTCATGAAATTCTTATGAAAGCATGCAAAAATGATAAGTTTCTTGTGAATGTGACATGATAGTAGTAAAACAGCGAGCTTTCACTAATATAAATGTGTTAACCATGTGTAAAATTGTCTTAGAATTCATGTTAAATTAGTTGTTATGAAATGTGTAAATATTGTGTAAAATGATCAACATGTGGCTTATGAATGATTGAATGAAATCAGTTTAGCATAGTGAAAAGTGTAGAAAGCATGTGATAGGATTAGTTTATTGTGTATAAAACCAAATCCCATGTGAAAATGTGTAGAAATCATGAATAGGCTTCTATTTGAAAAATTGTCACTTCCATGCATTATGTGTAAATGATGTAGCATAAGGTTATGGATATTACTTGATGCATGTATGTTTAGTGTGCTGGTGTTACTTGTTGAGTTCTTTTGAACTCATTCTTGCTTCGGCGTACAGGTGCAGACGTTTCTACTTCTTCCGAGGAGATCGTTAGGAGCGACTCGGAGCGAGAGTAGGAGATATTGTTGTGGATTTAGCATTGTAATTTTCATTACTCATAGTATGTAATAAAGACTCTGCGTAGTCTCATGTGGACAATGTATTTATTTTATTTCAGTTATGAATAATTAGCTCTCTTTCCTTCTATACGGACTGTGAATAGAATGTGGATGATGGAATAGAATTTCTTTTCAGTTCTTTAAATTCCGCTGTCATGAGATATATTATATTTGTGTATGTTTCAGCCTATTGTACTAGTGTTGGGTAAATGTCCCACTGTAGTGATACCTTTTATATCGATGTGGGTTGGTGGAACCGTACCGATATGAGAGGGTCGTTACAGAGATTGGTATCAGAGCATCAGGCTGAAATTGTACATAAATATGCATATACCATCATCTTCATTGTATACTAAGTCAGTGTAGATTGTCCACATAGATAAGTAATTAGTTAGAATTAGATAGTTTAGTTCTAAATGGTGATTAATCCGTTTTACAGGATATGGCTTCGCGTGGTAGGCGTGGTGTTCCTGCTCGTGATGGCGAGCAGAGGAGAGATGAGCCTCGGCGTGAGGATCAGGGTGAGCAGCAGGCCCCTGCACCCCAGGGTCCTGTACTTCCTCCACCGCCACCAGTAGACTATGGAGTGTTCATGCAGGGTTTGGTGCAGGCCATGCAAACGCAGGCCCACACTCAGGCTGCACTCCAGGCCCAGTTGGAGGCTCAGGTTAGAATAATAAGATAAAGTAGTCTGTATTTTAAATGCATGATTGTTATGTTATATGTGTTAATTTTGTTGCTTGTTGTAGCAGGCTCAGGTACCAGTTCCCCAGGCTGACCATGGTGGACCCTCCATCATGGAAAGGTTCAAGAGGATGTCGCCACCTTCTTTTAAGGGGGAGAGCGATCCATTATTAGCTGAGAACTGGATGAGGGAGATTGAGAAGATCTTCCGGGCCATTAGGTGCGCTGAGGACGACAAGGTCACTTTAGCCACCTATATGCTACAGGTATGTGTAATCTAATCTAGTGGTTATTACTTTAAGTATAAATTATGTTGGTTAGTTCTCATGGATGGTTTTGGCAGGAGCGAGCCGATGTATGGTGGTCCTCGTTGTTACGTACTCGGTTCGAGGATGGTGCCGTGGAAGTCGGATGGGATGAGTTCGTGAGGCTTTTCCGAGCCAAGTTTGTTCCGGAGCACATCCAGGACAAGATGGAGCAGGAGTTCCTCTCGTTGACTCAGGGCTCCATGACGGTGCTGGAGTACGAGGCCAGGTTTGCCGAGCTATCAAAGTACGCCCCTCATATTGTAGCTGATGAGCGCAGGAAGGCGAAGAAATTCGTGATGGGTCTGAAACCATCACTGAGGACGAGGTTGGTGGCTTTCGACCATCGTACTCTCGAGCAGGCGCTCAGCGCGGCATGTCGTCAGGAAGGGGAGATGGAGCAGTATCTGGAGGAGAAGAAGGCTTCTCAAAAGAGGCCAGCAGCTCCTTTCCAGAGACAGGAGAGGAAGAAGGCGACTTTCCAGTCACCGCAGCGTCCTGTGGCATCAGGCAGTGGTCAGGTATCCTCTCAACGTTCCCCTAGTGGTAAGAAGGAGTGTCCTCATTGCGGGAGGGCACATGGCGGTACGGAGTGTTGGCTGGTAGCAGGAAAGTGCTTAAAGTGCGGGAGCAGTGATCATAAGATTAAGGATTGTCCGAGGCTTCAGCAGGGAGCCCAGCGGGGGCCAGCCCCAGTAGCAGCAGCAGCAGCGCCAGCGACAGGACGACCAGGGAGACCTCGAGCCCCAGCTCGAGTGTTTGCGTTAGCTCGTGAGGATGCCGAGCAGGCAGATCATGTCACCGAAGGTACAGTTTTGTTCTTAGGTGTGCATGCTCGGGTTTTGTTCGATACGGGTGCTACTCACTCGTTCATTTCCGAGCGTTTTGCTAGGCAGTTAGCTTTAGAGTCAGGGTTAGAGTCTGAGGATTTAGAAGTCCCTTTGTCTGTGCATACACCTGCGGGTACGGTATCGACTAGGAAGTGTATTCCGTCTTTACCGGTGTGCATTGAGGATAGAGTCCTAGAAGGGTGTTTCTTCTTGCTTAAGATGAAGACTATGATGCTATTCTTGGTCTGGATTGGCTAGAGGAGCACTATGCATTGGTAGATTGCCGTGGGAAGAAGATTGTTTTCCGCATTCCTGGTGAGGATGAATTTTCTCATCCTTTGCCGAGGAACTTAGCAGGAAAGTTTGTCATCTCGGCCATGAGGGCAATGAGAATGGTGAACAAGGGTTGTGACGCTTTTCTTGCCAGTGTGGTTTTAATACCCAAGGCTGATGAGTCACTTACTCTTGCCGAGATAGATGTAGTGCAGGATTTTCCAGATGTCTTTCCTGATGATTTATCTGGATTGCCACCAGCTAGAGAGATAGAGTTCACTCTAGAGTTGCTTCCAGGCATCTCTCCTATCTCGAAGGCACCTTATCGGATGGCACCTGCGGAATTAGCTGAGTTAAGGAAGCAGTTGCAGGATTTGTTAGATAAGGGATTTATTCGCCCTAGCGTTTCCCCTTGGGGCGCACCTGTCTTATTCGTGAAGAAGAAGGATGGGTCACTTCGGTTATGCATTGATTATAGAAAGCTAAACCAGGTGACGGTAAAGAACAGGTATCCCTTACCTCGGATTGATGATTTGTTTGACCAGCTACAGAATGCATCGGTCTTTTCTAAGATTGATTTGCGTTCTGGCTATCATCAGTTGAGGATTAGGAGTGAGGATGTGTCCAAGACGGCATTTAGAACCCGTTATGGACATTATGAGTTTTTGGTCCTTCCGTTTGGTCTAACCAACGCCCCTGCAGCGTTCATGGATCTCATGAACAGGGTGTTTAGACCCTATCTAGATAGTTTTGTTGTAGTCTTCATCGATGACGTGCTGGTCTACTCTCCAGATGAGGCCACACATCGTCAGCATTTGAGGATAGTGTTAGAGGTTCTCCGTGAGCACAAGCTGTATGCAAAATTCAGCAAGTGCGATTTTTGGATGCGCGAGGTTCATTTCCTTGGGCATGTTATCTCCGGTGCTGGTGTAGCAGTGGACCCAGCGAAAGTCCAAGCTGTTATGGATTGGGAGAGTCCCAAGACTCCTTCGGAGATTCGGAGTTTTCTTGGTTTGGCGGGTTACTATCGGCGTTTTATTGAGGGATTTTCATCCATCGCCGCTCCATTGACTCAGCTGACCAGGAAGGGAGTGAAGTTTGTCTGGTCCGAGGAGTGTGAGAGTAGTTTTCAATTATTGAAGACTAAACTCACATCGGCCCCTGTGTTAGTTCTACCGAGCGGTGTAGAGGATTTTGCTATCTACACGGATGCATCTCGGATTGGTCTTGGCTGTGTGTTGATGCAGCAAGGAAGGGTAGTAGCATATGCTTCGAGACAATTGAAGGAGCATGAGCGAAACTATCCAACTCATGATCTTGAGCTTGCGGCAGTGGTTCATGCACTGAAGATCTGGAGGCACTATCTTTATGGTGTCAGATTTGAGGTGTTCACTGATCACAAGAGCCTAAAGTATCTTTTCTCCCAAAAAGAATTAAACCTTAGGCAGAGAAGATGGATTGAGTTCCTGAAGGACTATGACTTCGACTCCAGTATCATCCTGGAAAGGCGAATGTCGTAGCAGATGCCCTTAGTAGAAAGAGGTCGTCTCTCCAGCAGGACTGGAAGATGTTGGAGGATGCAGCGTGTACGATGACCGAGTTGGAGCCATCTTATGCCGAGCTTTTGTGGCTCAGCTGTCCATTAGGTCATCGGTGTTGGATGAGGTGATCGAGCATCAGAAAGCCGACCCTAGACTCCAAGAGTTAGTGGGCAAAGCGGGTATTGCTCGTGATGAGGATGGTGTGATTAGATTCCATCATCGTGTCTGTGTTCCAGACATTGTAGATATTCGTGAGCATGTTTTAGCAGAAGCTCATAGATCTAGGTTCTCTATTCATCCGGGTAACACTAAGATGTACCAGGATTTAAAGAGATCGTTTTGGTGGTCTGGCATGAAGAAGGATGTAGCCGAGTTTGTGTCTAGATGTCTTGTATGCCAGCAAGTGAAGGCCGAGCGGCAGCGACCATCTGGTCTTATGCAAAGATGGAGATCCCAGTTTGGAAGTGGGAAGCTGTCACTATGGATTTTGTTACGGGTTTGCCTCGATCTAGACGAGGTAATGACTCGATTTGGGTAGTGGTAGATCGATTCTCGAAGACTGCGCATTTCTTGCCTATGAAGAAGAAGCAGTCAGTAGAGAGTTTAGCTAGACTGTATGTTAGTAGTATTATTAGATTGCATGGAGTACCGAAGTCTATTATTTCGGATCGAGATCCGAGATTTACTTCGAGGCTATGGAAGGGTCTTCAGGATGCGTTAGGTTCGGAGCTGAAGCTCAGTTCAGCATTTCATCCCCAGACAGATGGACAGTCCGAGAGGACTATCCAGACGCTTGAGGATATGTTGAGGGCTTGTGTGCTGGATTGGAAGGATGATTGGGAGCGCCATTTACCTCTAGTGGAGTTTGCATATAACAACAGTTTTCATGCGAGCATTGGCATGGCTCCATTTGAGGCTTTATATGGTAGGCCTTGCAGATCTCCTTTATGTTGGGAGGAGACCGGTGATAGGCAGTTGATCGGTCCGGAGTTAGTTCAGGAGACTTCGGATAAGGTCCAGCTCATTAGGAAGAGACTTGTTGCGGCACAGGATAGGCAGAAGAGTTATGCCGACAACAGGAGGAAGGATCTAGAGTTCGAGGTAGGTGAGCATGTCTTTTTGAAGATTTCGCCTACGCGAGGTGTAGTTAGATTTGGCAGGCATAGTAAGTTGAGCCCTAGGTTCATTGGCCCGTATGAGATTCTCCGACGATTGGGCAACGTGGCATATGAGCTAGCTTTACCTCCAGCTTTGGCTAGCGTTCATCCTATTTTTCACGTATCTATGCTCAGGAAGTATGTCAGAGATCCGTCTCATGTTATTAGCCATGAGCCCGTGGAGATCCAGCCAGATCTTTCTTATGTAGAGCAACCAGTAGCTATTCTTGATCGAAAGGTTCAACATCTCCGAAACAAGAGCATTGCGTCAGTAAAGGTCTTATGGCATAACTTCTCGCGAGAGGAGGCTACTTGGGAGCTTGAGGATGCAATGAAAAAGAAATATCCTCTGTTGTTTGAGTAGTGTCAGTCTAACTTCGAGGACGAAGTTTCTTTAAGGGGGAGAGGGTGTAAGGCCCTTGATTTTCACCTTGTTTGTTAAGTATATGTATGTGGGTATAAGTGTATACTATTGATGTATGATTATTGTGTATAAGTATTTATTGATATAAATTGTATGAATTAGTATTATTGAAATGTACATAGTATATTCAAGTACATATATGTATGTATATATATATATATATATATTTAAGTGTGTAGTATTATAAATTCTGCATAATTAAAGTGAGTTTTGTCGGCCAGTCGGCGTCCACATCGGCTGACGCTGACCAGGGGTAGGCGGCAATATCGATGGACGCCCATTTTTGGATAGGCGACCATGGATATGGACGCCAATATCCCAGATCTGTTACGTTTCAGATCCGGAAACGCCTCCGGAAATTGAGCCTCTTGTTTAGGAAACCTTTCCCAACGGCTCTGAGACTTGCCCCTTTAACCTATCCGACCCCCAACCCTTTATAATATCCAAATTTCGGCCAGATCCATCCCTTTGGCTCTTGGGTCAAAAACCTATCTTCTCTAAGCAAAACCCTAACTTGAACCTGAAAGATCCGGCTTCGGGAGGCTTCGTCTGGCGATCTACAACAACTGGTGTCGACCTTGAACATCCGGAACGACTCCCCACGCTGGTGTGCTGTGAAGATCAACAGAAGATCCGAAGAAGGAGGGATTTGGAGACTCTTTGGCACAGGCCGAGGAGGGCTTCTCCGGCTTAAATCGTCGTTGGTAGATTTTACAGAAGGCAAGTACCCCATTCACATTAACCCTACATGTGTCTAGTATGTCCCAGGAATTTTTCAGATTTTTCTCGTGTCCTGGAACCCCCTTTCAAGTGATTTGTTGGCTTTCAGTCTGTGTTCTGCAGACAGGATATTAACGGCAAGATCCCTTGCCGCTAATATCATGTGTTGGCGGCATCATATAATGCCGTTAACCTATAGACGGCTACCCTATGCCGTCGAGTTCTTCAGACTGCAACAGTGTGCAAGTCTGTCCTATATGAACTAGTTTTCGAGTTTTTCCGCATGAGGATATACGGTAAAATTTTATATAATATGTAAATATATATGTTTAGTTGTACTGTGAGTTATTGTGCATTTTTAGAATTTTCACTAATTATTAGAATTCTTGGAATGTGCTACCAACAAAAGTTTAATCTTGGAAAATGTCGTTTATGAAATATGTGTAGAAATTAACTGTCATAAATTTTCTGTACATTGTTCATAAGATCTGATGCATGACATAAAAATTTGAGCAATTTATAATATCTGTACAGTTTATTTAAATTTCTGAACCGAAAATAGTTAATATGTCTACTCAATGTATAAAAGTTAAGAATTCATGCGAAACTAGTTAAATTCCTAAAATTTGTACTATCAGTATTCATGTATGAAATAAATTGTGAATCCGAATAATGAAAATTTGTGTCAGTTTGACTATTTTTACAGTTGATATCAGCACTGTTAGAATTTTCAGAAAATATGTGTAACTCAGAAAAATGCAAATTTTGGTATGCATGATGGTTAAACTGTGATGAATTACTGGTTAAATTTCTGTACTGAACAGATGACAGTAGCTATATAAACTTGTTTTATGTTAGATTTTCATAATTAGTACATGCTAATATGATTAATGTTTAATTTTGCAAAAATTTCAGCATGATTAGGATTGTTGTAAAAATCTGATTAATACTGAAAACAGTAGTACCATGCTAGGTAATACTGAAGAATGTAAATGTGTGAACATGAGGTGAATGCGTGATTATTTTGTGTTTAAGAATGTGTTGAAATTGAGAAAATGTATTAATGTGCCAATGGGTGACACTGCTACCTTAGAGGGCTGTGGAACTGTACTGTGGTAAAGTCCCCACGGGAAAGTTCAAAGTGTGTGATGTCCCATGGGCATTGGGATTAAATCCTGGAGGCGAACAAGTATCGCTGGTTAGGGTGGAGAGTGCTTCTCCCGGTTCTGCGCAGTAACTAAGATTAATCACTGGAATGCCTAGGTGATTGATATGTGATGTGATTAGTGTGTGTCCTTCTAAAGTGGTTTGGGCTATGTGTCACGGCATTAAGTGAAAGTGAAAATGTGTTTAAGTGAAAGAAAATGTGTAAATTGTGAAACTGTGTAAGTGAATATGTGTTCATGAAATTCTTATGTAAGCATGCAAAAATGATAAGTTTCTTGTGAATGTGACATGATAGTAGTAAAACAGCGAGCTTCTCACTAATATAAATGTGTTAACCATGTGTAATATTGTCTTAGAATTCATGTTAAATTAGTTGTTATGAAATGTGTAAATATTGAGTAAAATGTTCAACATGTGGCTTATGAATGATTGAATGAAATCAGTTTAGCATAGTGAAAAGTGTAGAAAGCATGTGATAGGATTAGTTTATTGTGTATAAAACCAAATTCCATGTGAAAGATGTGTAGAAATCATGAATAGGCTTCTATTTGAAAAATTGTCACTTCCATGCATTATGTGTAAACGATGTAGCATAAGGTTATGGATATTATTTGATGCATGTATGTTTAGTGTGCTGGTGTTACTTGTTGAGTTCTTTTGAACTCATTCTTGCTTCGGCGTACAGGTGCAGACGTTTCTACTTCTTCCGAGGAGATCGTTAGGAGCGACTCGGAGCGAGAGTAGGAGATATTGTTGTGGATTTAGCATTGTAATTTTCATTACTCCATAGTATGTAATAAAGACTCTGCGTAGTCTCATGTGGACAATGTATTTATTTTATTTCAGTTATGAATAATTAGCTCTCTTTCCTTCTATACGGACTGTGAATAGAATGTGGATGATGGAATAGAATTTCTTTTCAGTTCTTTAAATTCCGCTGTCATGAGATATATTATATTTTTGTATGTTTCAGCCTTTTGTACTAGTGTTGGGTAAATGTCCCACCGTAGTGATACCTTTTATATCGATGTGGGTTGGTGGAACCGTACCGATATGAGAGGGTCTTTACACATACTCTTGCAAAATGAAGCCTCTTCCTCGTTGCTGTCAACGTATCCATATGCAAAGGTCGACCCAACATACTAGCGATCTTGCTCAGCCCTCTAGAAGTCCACCATCTGAGAGGGAGGCCAGGGAACTTCACCCAGACGGGCATGCTGCTAAGAGATTCCTTTTCCATTTGAAGTTCCGGTGTCCATCTTCGAAGCACCAACGGATGGCCCCGAATGCACCAAAAACCATCAAGAGCACTCTTCAAATCATCCTCCTGGTTGAAAACAACCAGAAAGAACCCTCCTTCTCTCATAAGAAGCTCGACCTCTCCCTTTGGCTTCCAAAAGTTTATAATGAAAGCACGGAGAGCAGAGTAAATAGGCTTCATACCCACACAGTAACCCATGAGAGCGTACCTCCATGACTCCAGCAGATCATTAGCATCAACCCCTTCAAAGACGGCGAACTGCTGCTCCTGATGACGACCCGGTTCAATGAACTCCAATGCGCCTCCTTGCACAGAAGCTCCCTCCCCGGCCGAACGACCAAACAAGGAAGACCAAGGCCTCCGGACTTGGGACACCTGGGACCGAGAACGTCCAGAAACTCCCCTCTGGTTCGAATGCCCTCAGGAGGGAGGATGAGGTGCAGGGGGACCACCTTGTGGGGGAGCACTCTCAGAATGAGAGGTTCCTCCCGCGGTGATCACGGGGCCATTGGAGGCACTCGGAGGGATGACCTCCATGCGCCCCATAGGTCCAACCCCACAGAACCCCCCAGCAAAACTGAAAACCACAGAGCTTCTCTCACTATAAATTCTTAGAGAGAGAGTCACTCAGCCCACCTTCCCCGGTTCTTCTCCTTTTCAGGGTAATAATCTTGCTCATCACCTTTTGCATTCTATCAGCCATGACTTTGGAAATAACTTTATAAATGAAGTTACAAAGGGAAATAGGCCTATAATTTTCCAAGCAATCAGCACCTTTGGTCTTTGGAATAAGAGAAATGAAGGTGCAATTCAACTGTTTGAGGATATGACTGTAATCACGGGATTTGTATCCCCTTTTGAAGTTGATTGTGAAAGGTGTAGGGATTAGGAACTGACCGTGATCGCCACCAACGCAGTCGCCTCTTGATGTTCAAGTGGAGGACTGACTACCTTGGAAAGGAAGGATGAAGAGGAAAGCGTACCTGATAACGCGACAGCAGAGGCGTCGCGATGCTTTTATGTGAATGCGACATAGGCAACGACGCCTTCCTTATCGCGACACATCGGTCGTCACCTTCTTCTTCAGTGGATGGAGACTTAGGTTCTTCGTCTTCCGCCTCCTCAGCCGGCCGAGGGGCAAGAGCCTCACCTTGCTCTGACCTTTAAACACCTGCCACAGTGATTTTAAACAAACAAAACACCCATTAGAACTCGTGTGTAGAAGATCTATTCAATAAAAAGCATGAAATCATGAACTAATATGGAGGGAACTCACGAGATTGGGGCTTTTAACCCCTGTGGGTGTTAAGAATAGGTGTGTGTGTCGTGATCTAATGCTAAACTAGAAAGAAAACGAAGCTATGCATGCATGAAATTAAAGAAACAAAGGGAAGAAGGGAGAGGAGATTGTGTAGCTGATGGGAAAACGCCCTGGAGGGCTCTTGCTGATCATCCGGAGGGAAAACTATCTTCGTGGAAGATGAATTTCTCTTGCTCAGTGAACCAAAGAATCCGTCCTTTTTCGAAAAGATGCAGAGACGAGGTACTTATGGGTGATTATTCTCAACTCGGGTCTGAGAGGAATAATGGGCAAGAGTCCGACTCTGGGCAAGTATGGCTATACAAGGGCTATTGGAACTCGGAAAGGAACATGTTAGGAAGGTCTGCTCCGAATTTGAGAGGATTTGGACTTGATTTAGACGTCCAAATGAAGCAATTACCATCAATAGCATGGGTCCAAATTGACTTCGGATTGAGTTTCCTGTTTAAGGCCCTGAACGTGACGGCCTGGGTGTCGCCTTCTGAACGCGACGGCTCGATACGTCGCCTTCCTCATATGGAAGGATGACTTGAGGATTTTGTGATTTTCTGAGGATTTAAAATATGGAATTATGATCGCAACATAGGAGCTGTCGTCTTTAGGAAGGCGACCTAGGGCCTGTCGCCTTCTGGTCTTCTCTGCATTTTGGCATGTAATGCGTCCAATCAGCCATGCACAGCCTTCGGGATGAAACATCGGACTTATACTCAGAGAGCTTATAGTGAAAGAGATTGATTTGACCAGGAAGAGTCCTCCAGGGCGATGAACTAATGGGAATGATGTCATGATCGGAGAAAGCCAGCTTGACGATGATCAGCCAACATGAGGCGTCAATGATACGACAAGGGATTTTGCTCGACTTATGGGTCAAAAATGGGTGTCTACAGATTGCCCCTCCTTGATGCCTGCTTTGCAAGGGAGTGGAGCAGTGATGGAGCGAAAGTGGCGTGAAACGGCAATGTAGCGGAATGAAGTGGAATGAGCTGAAAAGCGGGCATCAAGGTAAAGAGACACCCATTCTGGACAAATAAGCAACGAGAATTATCCGGCTAACCTTGAACATGGCTGGGAACACAGTGCGAGGATGGTTCCTATTTCGGGACGTATGAAAATCAAAGAAAAAGAATGATCAACCTCCTGATTCAAGAGGTACCCTGGCTATCATTAGCGTGCAGGTTTCGTTCATTAGGGGATAGGTACTGCCCGGCGGGTCGATTCGACTCTGGCCTTCGAGCGGGTCACGACTAATGAGCGGATCGGGGATAAAGGGATGACTGTTATAATGAATGGGGATGAGAGGAATCCTGCATAGGAACCATCATTGGAAAACTGGACTGAGCACAAGCTCGAGGAAAACTTTCAAATTCGGAGTGGAATTCTTGTTTAAAAATGAGGATTTGGGTTGGGACATCATTGAGAAGCTGACTTTGACAAATCATGATTCATGAAGCTCAAAATCCCTACATGATGCATGCTGGGCTAAAGAAAAAAAGGAAATCATAAAAGCGAATGCAAAGAAAGAGAGAAAATAACAGATATTCAAGGATAATATTGCTAGACAATATAAGCAAGGGTCAAGACACTTCGCATCCCCGACGTGCGATAGAATCCATCGTCCCCGAGTCATATCACCCAACGGCCTATCCAGCGATTAGCATTGTGTACTTAGATCATCCTCGTTTTTGATAAAGGGGAACTCAGATCCTGGAACACACTGGGAACCAGCCGGTCCTTGAGCTGATATAATAGCGTAGATATCATATAGTAATGCGGAGGGATTAGGGTTAGAGATACTTACCTGACTTACCTGACGGACGTCTTTTGATTTTCTGAATTTTCTGGATTTTTATGGATTTTCTTGCATTTTCTGATTTTTATGGATTTTCAATAATCAAAGCAATAAAGATAGACATGATACAATGCACCAAACAATGACATCAAAGCATATGTGCAAATATCCTGAACAGTCATAGAAGAATAAGCAAGACAACACAGACTGGTCAGAAGGCGACATAGGACCTGTCATGACCCTTGACTGAAGAAGGCGACGCAAGGCCTGTCGCCATCTTGAAGGCGACGGGTCGATATGTCGCTTTCACAGGTTTTCTCAGCCCGAGCTCAAAAGCCTTCAGCATATGATTTGGTTTTGAATCTCACTTGGACTCCTATTGCTCTCTACTCAAGGTCCTACTCCTAATGGGTCTCCCCTACCCTTTCCCAGTAGGAATAGGAGCATTATAGCTCTATAAATAAGGGGGATGAGAGACCAAATTCAGAGCTCTCACCTCTCTCTTCTTTTCTTTAAGTCTTGCAAGCTCTCATGGCCATGAAGAGAGCTCCTCTTGATCCCATGGGTGGGGAGGCAGATTACAAAGGTCCGAAGCGTGCTCGGGCGACCTTTGAAGCTCTCATGAGGATTACGGACGTTCCCAACCACTTGAGCCGGAGCGAGGAAGTGAGAGAGGTAAGTTGGTTGGTGTTTTCAATTTCCATGATTTTATACACCGAATTTCATCATTAATTTTGTGTTCTTGTTCTTCCACTTTTCTCTCTTTTCCTTTTCTTCCCTAGCTCTTCCCCGGCTCTCACCGCTACTCTAAGCTCACTTGGATTGCCCCGATGATCAAAGCCTTACCCATATATGTCATTAGATTCTTGAGAGAGTGGGGTTTGGGTGGGGTTTTGATAGCGGCTCACAACTACCACAAAATTTCCTTTGATTGGCATAGTATCACGGCCTTGATAGAATTATGGCACCCACAAACCCATACTTTCATTTTTCCCAAATTTGAGGCGACCATCCTTTTATAGGAGGTCGAGGCCTTCCTTACTCTTCCCAAGACCAAACCCGGGGACGCGCAAAACATAAGCTATACGGTTGAGCCCATTAACCCGAAGTTTATCCTAGGGGAGTTCATGACCGATCTGGGGGATGTCTACACCATGATTAGCTCACAATTCATACATCTAGAGCCATTGTCTAAGTGGGTCATATCCAAGTGTAAGGACAAGAGCGTGGACCACCGGGAAATCGCAAAGGCCGTGGCCATATGCTTATGTGGGGTGGTGCTCTTGTCGTCCGGGGATCACCTCATAGACTATGCTAGCCTTAGTGCAATTAGTGGGGTATGGCGAGGACTTTCACTCTCTCACGCCGTCTTGGCGTATCTTTACTCGGGTCTCACTTCGGCTTCCACGAGAGGTTTCCTTTATGGCTCTATGATCCTTCTAGAGTGTTGGTTGGGTGTGAGGATTAAATTCAAACCGGTAGACAACCCCACCACCGACAGTCGGATCTTCGGATGCCATCCTTCGAACTTTATTGGCGGCGCGGCCAAGTTCTCCGATAAGGTTTTGTGCAGGACGGCGACAAGAAGACAAGGAGTGCATGGCGCCTTTACTTCAGCACCCTACCAGTGGAGCACTTTGCTTTGGGCATAGCGGCACTTCGTGGAGTGGAGATCCGGCTACCACTCGGACGCGGCTTGGACTTGCAGCTGATAGGGAATATGGCGACCGTGCTCTACAACCCGCAGCGGTGCTACCTACAGATCGGGAAGCCGAGGACGAGAGTGCTTCCGCCATCACACTTGCCTCCCATGAAGAAGCGACGCTTGGGGAACCCGGAGGATGAGCAGGCCGTGCGGAGCGCGCTGGCCTTGTGGAGGGCGTGCGCTACCCATGCACTCTCGCCGAGACTTGACGAGGACCAGGAGACGTACCAGGCGTACCTCTTGGAGCATGAGAAAATCCGGCCACTGAGGGGACCGTGAGCTAGAGAGATAGACTTGATTGCACTTTTTGGGCTTTTGGGACTTGGTGGGCTTGATGTAATAGGAGATTGATGCTTGATGTAAACATTGGATTATTGCAATGAGCATTGATTTTTTTGGGGTTTAAAAGCACTAGCTTGAGAAGGCGACGCTAGACCTGTCGCTACCAAGAAGGCGACAGGTCAACGGTCGCGACCCGAAAAGTGAAGGCGACATGAGCATCGTCGCCACCTGGGTAGAAGGCGACACATACCTTGTCGCGTTCACAGGTCCCGGGGCGGTTTGAATTCGGGCCGAGCGCCCTTCTCCCTCTTTCCCTCTTTCCGAAACTTCCTTCTTCCTCTTCCCCCTCTCTCCGGCAATTCTGGCGATCTTCTTCCTTCCCTCTCTCCGGCGAGCTCTCTCTCTCTCTCATCTCCTTCCTCTCTCTCTCTCCTATCTCCCTCTCTCTCCTATCTCCCTTCTCTCTCTTCTCGGTGACCGTTGATGGAGGGTGGCGGAGAAGGCCAAGGCAGCGATGGCGGGGGGCGGCGACGGAAGAAATCCATCCGACGCCGGCAACAGGGTGAGGGGAGCTCGACGGCGGCCCCGGAGGCTTCCCCGGTCGTGCCAATGGAGGAGGAGCCCGCGGTGATGACGGGCGACGAGGACGAGCCCGTGGGGCCCAAAAAGGTAGGCAACTGAGCCCTAGACCCTATGTGTGTGGATGAGAGGTGATGTAGGGCCTTTTGGCCCAAGGTGAAACGGCCGGAAAATGGATTCTTGCCGTTTCCGGCCAGTCTGTGAACGCGACAGGGTGGGTGTCGCATTACCAGAAAGGTCGCGACGCCCTAAGCGTCACGTTCAGAAGGCGACAGCCTGCTTGTCGCCTTCACAGGGGGAAGGCGACTCCTCTGATGTCGCCTTCTGAAGGTGACAACATATCCGTCGCTACCTGACCAGAGTGCTGTTCTACTGATCCCTTGCTGATCATTGTGTTTTCTGTGATTGTTTTGCAGAGCGAGCTACGGTCCCGGCTGGGGTGGTCCGTTGTCCGGGCGATCTATCAGGGGTTGCCGGATTTCCAGAGGACCCGGCTGGAGGAGATGGGGTTCGGCCCCTTTCTGAGATTGGATGAGTTGACGCCGGACGTGGCGCTCATCCAGGCTTTGAAGGAGAGGTGGGACCTGGAGTGCCAGGTGTTCCTCCTCCCGTGGGGTCACATGATCCCCACACTGGAGGACGTGGCACGGATCACCGGCCTGAGGGTAGATGGCCAGGCGGTGACCGGGGTGACTTATACCAGCTATCAGGAGATGGTGGAGAGACTTTTGGGGTTGGAGGTGATGCGGGAGAGATCCTCCCTGGTGCCGAGGACGAGGTTGCAGGCAAGCCTCGGGGTGGCAGACGCACGCCACCAGACTGGAGAGGGCCAGGCAGAGTACATGGCCCGGTTGACAGCGGATGCCAGAGCAGCACTGGCGGAGGAGGAGGGAGCGGCAGCGGACCGCGACTTGAGGCGCTTCCTGATCCTCATGATCGGGAAGTTGATCTTGGGTACGCGAGGAGACCCGGTGAGCTGTCGATGTCTGCCTCTACTAGAGGACCTGACCTAGGTGGGGAGCTATGCATGGGGGGCGGCCCTCCTGGCCCATCTCTTTGACAGCCTGGGCACCTCTAGTAGGGAGACCGACGTCGCGGGGTTCTTCCCACTTCTACAGGTATGCTTCTCACCCTTACCCTTTGTTACTTTTGCTTCTTGTCTTAATTAACTGTGGCACTAATCGTTTTACTTTTGCAAGTGTGGGTGTACTACCACCTCCCTTCCCTGGGTCGGGGGGTGCCGAGGCGACGCGGCGCTGTACCTCTCCTACAGCGCTGGCGGTTTTGCCGCGACGAGCGGTCCCTGCGGCGACAGGTGACGCTCATCCATGATGCATTGGACACCGTCCCCTTCGGACATGTAAGTACTTCTAGCCTTAACCTTCTCCTTTGCTTATTTGACAATTGACTGACGAGTCTTTACTTGTGGTGTGCAGGTACAGTGGACTCCCTACGTCGGGGAGGACGACGCCACCCAGCTGTGGGTGGAGCGCGGCCGTCCCTACTTCGGTAGGGACATTTGGCTTCACTGTTTTAACACAGTGGTCCCGCTCCACCACCGGCTAGTGGTGCGGACACTGGGACTCCACCAGGCGGTGGTGGAGTTCCCGACCCGACAGAGGTCATGGGAGAGGCCAGGCCGGAGCTTCCGCGGGATCCAGCAGGTCACGGACTGGACAGTCCGGGTCCGAGAGCAGCTGGACGACTGGGAGCGGCGGGGCAAGGAGGTGGTCTCCGAGGCTGCCAGCGACGAGGACTACTTCTGGGCCTATGCCCAGAAGTACGGGGCCCAGGTGTACAAGGGGTCCCGACGACCGGTACGTATTTTACTGCTTTCAGTCTCTTTGAGTTCTTAGTTGATTATGCGATTGACTTGGCTTGTGATTGCAGCTTGACCCCGAGGGGCGGATCTCCTCACTCGAGGGCATCCTCCATTCCACCATCCAGCAGCGGGACGACCTCCAGGCGGTGGTGGATCAGCTGGTAAGTACTTTGCACCCTACCCTTCTGCTTCTAACTGTGGTTGACTGACCTTTGATATTTTCTTTTGCAGCGGGCAGAGCTGGACCGTGCACAGCAGATGGTGGGAGGGGCTTCCTCCTTCCGAGAGGATGCTGGCCGCTCCGTCTTGGAGGGCCAGCTAGCGGCGGCAGCGGCCCGGGCGGAGGACGCCCTCGCCCAGCTGCGGGAGCCGGTAAGTTACTTATTTAGATGCCCCTGTTTTTTTCTTCTTTCGTGATTTCTGACAAGATTTTTCTGTTATTACAGGAGCAGGAGCTGAGGACAGCCCTGGCGCGGACGACCACGCTGGAGGCGGAGATGGCGGAGCTACGCCTACGCCCAAAGGCAGCGAAGGTGGCGCGGTGGCGCCAGGAGGCAGAGGCGGTGGAGGCGACGCGCTGGCGCCAGGAGGCGGAGGAGGCGGCACGACTGCGCGTCGAGGCCGGGGACCTCCGCACCCAGCTGGGGGAGGAGAGGCATCGCGGTGACATGCTGCGATCCGTGATGAGTGGTCTGGAGAGGGCCTTGGCGTTGGTCGGGCGCAGCCGGTCAGCGACCAGCCGGAGCGGTATCCCGAGCGGGTCCGCTGGGCACTATCTGACAGGTTCCTCCGGACGGCGGAGGAACGAGGAGGAGGAGCAACGACGGCGCGAGAGAGCGCCAGAGAGGAGCGAGACCGGACCGAGAGGGATGGCCCCTCCATCTCCCCGCCCGCCTGATGGTACGGGGGAGAGTGGTTGAGGGTTTGTACTTTTTGCTCCTTTCTTTTTGTTATGATGGTGTACATGAATGGAATGGAATGGAACTCTTTTGTGTTTTTATGGTTTGCGACTGAGTGAGAGTGACGAGTGAGGTATGAGTGCCGCTTTCTTTTCCGTCCTGCACACTTAGACAACCACGAAATAAGTCAGATCTGTTCTTAGGCTTAGCCCCTTGCCTTAAAATGCGACGAGTGAGCGACCTTGATAATTCGTCAAGGGGCTAAGCCATATTAAATAGGCAAAAGATGCGAATAAACAAATGAAATGCATGTATGCAAACGGCTTGAAATCTTTTAATGTTTTGAGATTTTTGGAATTTTGATTTTTAGGGTTTTGGAAATATTTGCTTTTTTTTTTAGTTTTGGGAATATTTGATTTTTTTTAGTTTTGGAAATATTTGATTTTTTGGCGTTTTGGAAATATCTGATTTTTTGGGGTTTTGGAAATATCTAATTTTTTTGGGTTTTGGAAATATCTGATTTTTTTGGGGTTTTGGAAATATCTGATTTTTTTTGGGTTTTTGGAAATATTTGATTTTTTTTGGGGTTTTTTGTTTTTTGTTAGCGCCTAAAGCTGGCGTTAGCCCTTCCTAAAATAAGACACGCGAGACGGAAGGTACTCGCATCTTCGGGCCACAACACTTAAACCGATTCGAGCCGCTGGTTAGGAATCTTGATCACCTCCGGTTGTCGCCATAGGGCTTTCTAAATTAGGACGTGCGTAAGGGGTGGCAATGCCTCGGAAAACCTACCCTTGGTTGATGTTGTGACTAATTAAGCCCCACCCAAGAGGTGACTCAGCCTTATAGGGAGAAATTGAAGATTTTTTAAGGAAAGTCTTATGTAGGTATAAGAATGTTGGGTTCGGCTACTTCCTACAGCATACCATTTGGAGATTGGGTCTGTTGTGGAGGGACTTTATGGTCTTTTGTTATGGACTTGCCTTGCTTTGGGGCATGCGTACGACCGGGCTCATTAGTGTCCCGCGGGGACTTTGCCACTCTTTGCCATGCCCCTATTGTATTATGGATTTTATTTTCCTTTCGTTTCTTTGCTTCTTTGCCCTTTTGTCATTTTGACCATCCCTGTTTGAGACTTCCTCTCGTCGGGGTATGCTGTAGGTTGACGACCTCACCCTTACGACCCTTTTGCCCCTACACTTCGACCGATTAGGAGAGAATGACCGATGCATCGCTAGAGTAGGGCCCGCATAATTGCAGCACCTACCGAGTGTAGTTATCCGGGCTTGCCGTGTGCGTGTGTGTTAATCCTAACTTAGAGCAGCCCTTGGCGATTAGAGAGGTATCTTAGACTCCCAACATGGGGCTACTCCCCGATCTAGGTGTTGTGGCCTCACACCTATAGGCCTAAGGATAGAAACGTTTGAGGTACAGCCCGTTCCACGGATGTGATAATTCGACGCCCTCAGCATTGATTAAGCGATATGCATTTCCAGGGTAGACCTCCCTCACAACGTACGGACCCTCCCAATTAGGTTGCAGTTTGGACCTAGGACCTCCGGGTTTGATAAAGATGCGTTTCAAGACCATATCACCCTCTTGAATTTTCGTTCAATTACCTTCTTTTGAAAAGACCTTGAGATTCGCCTTTGGTAGGAAAGCACATGGTCGGCTGCCATAAGCCGCCTTTCATCTAAGAGTTCCAATTGGACTAGTAACGCCTCTCGACGTTCATCAAGATTAAGTTCCTTGTCTAGTTGGACTCTTAGTGAAGGAATTAGGATCTCATATGGAACTACCGCCTCCATCCCGTAGGTGAGAGCGTACGGGGTTTGTCCCGTGGGAGTGCGGACGGAGGTGCGGTAGGCCCATAGAGCCTCTATTAGCTTCTCTGGCCAGTCGGCGAATTTATGCGACTCACAGGTTTTCTTTAGGATTTTAAGAAGGGTTTTGTTAGTTGCTTCAGCTTGGCCATTGCCCTGTGGGTAATACGGTGATGAATGATGCAGCGTGATGTTGTATTTCTTACAGAGGTCCTGGAGCTCTTGTGCGATGAATTGCGGCCCATTGTCCGTGACGATGCTGCTTGGCACTCCGAACCGCGAGATGATGTTTCTCATGATGAAGCGGCACACCGTGGATGCTTTGATTTCTGTGAAGGCTTCAGCTTCCGCCCACTTGGTGTAATACTCAGTCGCAGTTAGGATAAATGACTTTTGTTTGGTTTGAGCATTAGAATCACCAAGAGGACCGACAATGTCGAAAGCCCACATGGAGAATGGCCATGGTGTGGAGAGTGGGTGTAGTGAGGAGGAAGGGGCATGGATCTTATCGGCATGGAGTTGACACTTGACACACCTACGGACGTAGATGGTACAGTCTTCCTCTAGGGTTGGCCAGTAATAGCCCTGCCTAATGATCTTCTTTGCTAGCATCTGACTGTTGACGTGCCCTCCGCATTCACTAGCATGGGCCCCTTCCACCACCTTCCAAGCTTCGTCATCGGTAAGGCACCTTAAAAGGACTCCATTAAGGGCTCGCCTGTACAGAACTTCTCCGACAACTGTGTACCTTAAGGCGGCTCTTCTGATGGCCCTTCGGTCTTCTCCACTTGCCCCTTCAGGATATGTTCCATCCCTGCAGTACTGCTCTATCTCAAAGTACCATGGCAGTTCTTCTTCATTCAGGATCTCCTCGAGCTCCGTTAACATGACTTGCTGCGCTCCTCTTTTCCTAGCCCTCTCTTCTAAGGTTGCCCTAAGGTCGCTAAACCAAGGGTCCTGGGTAGATGGGACATCGAGACGCTGGACGATGATTGTCTCAGTCCGGCGACTCAGAGGGAAGGATAGGGATGAGGCTAGCGACGCCAGAGCGTCGGCCAAGATGTTTTGGGAACGAGGAGTGTGGATGTAGATGAGCTTACGGAACTGCCTTGCCAACAACGTGACCAGGTCTTGATATGGCTTGAGCTTTGGGTCACGAGTACGGTAAGTTGAGAGCACCTGCCGCAGGACGAGCTGAGAGTCTCCTATAATTCTGAGGTGTGATGCCCCCAGCAGATAAGCATGCTTGAGACCAGCAAGGAGAGCCTCATACTCTGACATGTTGTTGGTAGCGGGGAAGGTGAGTTGATATGCAAAGGGGATGGTAATACCTTCCGGGGTAAGCAGCACGGCTCCAATGCCCCGTCCCTGAGAGTTGAGCGCACCATCGAAATGAAGGGACCAGAAGGGGTCTTTGATTATGACTGAGAGTTCCTCATCGGGGAATTCCTCTCGGAGGGAGTCACTGTGAGGGAGTGGGAGATGGGCTAGATGCTCGGCGATGGCATACCCCTTGACGGCCTTTTGGACCACAAAGGATATGTCAAACTGGGAGAGGAAACTCTGCCAGCGTGCCAGCCGATCAGAAAGGACGGGCTTTTCAAGAAGATAACGGAGTGGATCCATCCTTGAGATCAGCTTGACCTCGTGGGCTAGGAAGTAGTGCTTGAGCTTTTGGACTACCCACACGAGTGCGGCACAAGTTTTGTCCGCGGTGGTGAGCTTGGATTCAGCGGGGTTGAAGAGCCTAGAGAGGTAGTATGCTGCCCTTTCTTTCCCAGATTCGTCATGTTGTGCCAGGACAGCTCCTAGGGAGTCCTCAATGACTGAGAGATATAGGATTAGCAGTTTCCCGGGTACAGGAGGCTGCAAGACTGGGGGATTCATGAGATAACTCTTCAGCTCGTCGAAGGCTGCTTGGCATTTGTCATTCCATTCGAATTTTGCCCCTCCTTTCAAGAGATCATAAAATGGGCGACATCTTTGCGAATGCTGGGAGATAAATCTTCTGATGAATTGCAAACGTCCGATTAGCCCTCTTAATTGTGCGATGTTCTTCAGAGGAGGCATTTCTGCTATTGCCTTAGCCTTGTTAGGATCGATCTCAATGCCCCGCTTACTGACTATGAAACCTAACAGCTTTCCTGATGAGACCCCGAATACGCATTTTTTCGGATTCATTCTCAGCTGATACTCTCTAGACCTCTGCAACACCTTGGCTAGGATTTCGGGGTGTTCTCTCCTAGTTCTTGACTTCACCAAGATGTCATCCACGTATACCTCTACATAAACGTGCATCATATCGTGGAAAATGGCCATCATCGCCCTCTGATAAGTAGCGCCGGCATTCTTTAATCCAAACGGCATGACTACATAGCAGTATGTTCCCCAGGGCGTGGTGAAGGATGTTTTCTCTTGATCTTCAGGAGATAGACGGATTTGGTTATATCCTGAATACCCATCCATGAATGAGAGGGTCTCATACCCAGCAGTGTTATCGATAAGCACATCAAGATGAGGAAGCGGGAAGTCGTCCTTCGGACATGCCTTATTCAAATCCCTGAAGTCGATGCAGATTCTGACTTTGCCGTCTTTCTTCATGACAGGGACTATATTGGCCACCCAGTTCGGATAAAGCACTACCCTGATGAATCTAGCCTTATGGAGTTTATCTACTTCGTCCTTCATCTTCAGGGCTGTGAGTGGGTGGAACCTTCGGAGTTTCTGCTTGATTGCCTTTGCCCCTTCTTTCAGTACCAGTCGGTGCTCCACTAGTGAGGGGTCTAGGCCGGGCATGTCCTCGTAAGACCAGGCGAATGTGTCCTTGTACTCCCTCAGGATTTGCACCAGTTCCTCTTCTTCATCAGGAGGGAGATTTGCTGAGATAATCACAATCCTGGGATCTTCTTCTGTTCCGAGGTTGACTTCCTTAGTAGATTCATCCACTGCCGTTGTAGGCTCATCGAACCTCCTTACTCCACTGGCATATTTTTCGGCAGCGTCATCTACTTCGCTATCCTCTTCATCGACTGGGTCCTCATCATTCATTATATCGTAGACACCAAACCCGTCGTCTATGAACACCCCATCCTGCTCAAACACCTCTTCGAATACCAGCGCTTCTCTTGTGAACTCCTCTATCAATAGCAGCGCTTGACACCGCCGAGCTAGCTCTTGAAGATATCTCCGGGGAATAGCTTTTCCCCGCTGCTTCCTAGGACGGTGCTTGGAACTGGCGGATGGCGGACTGACCTGACTCTCTATCCTAGGCCTATCTACTCTAGACTCACTTACCCTAGACTCTCCTAAACTAGACGACTCTACAGGACTGGGGGAGGACATGGTGTCCTCGAAGAGAATGGCTCCTAATGAAGGAGCAGGAGGGGGACCCTCAGTCGAGGGGTGCCCCTGATCAGCAGAGTGCAGGACGTATGCCGGCTCCTCGACCTCAACATGCATTTGAAAGTGGACGTTTTTTTTTTTGGGGATCGGAGGAGAGCATACAATAGGAGAGGGTGACCTCGTGGTCACCTGGATCAGCTTGAAGAGCGGAGAGGACAGCCGGTGGGAGCTAGGGTGTAAGGAGGCTGTGTGCCGCCGTGAGGAGCTGGGGAGTCAGCTGGATCAGCAAAGGAGGAGAGGATGGGACCAGACAGGGAAGGAGGGAATCCAGGAGGGATGGGTGGATGGCTAGGCAGGTGCCTCTCCAGAGTTCATCAACAGTGTTCCCCTCCTCGTAGGGGATGTCCGGCTCTCCTACGTCTGAGGCATCGCTCATGAGCTGCCTTTTGGATGTGATAGCAACGGGTGGATCTAGCAATTCTTCCGCAGCTGGCGGCCAGGTTCTCTCCTCTTCCCAGAATAGACGGTTGAAGGCGATGGCGATGTCTTCTATGTCGAACCATCTATACCACTCAGCCTCTGGGTCTCCGGTCTTTCTCCTCCTGGTCGGACGGAGGGCTTTTAGGGCTCTATAGGTCAGCAACGGGGCCATGTGCCGAGAGAAGTTCCGGCCATGCACCTCGTGCTGTGAGAGTTCTGTCTCGACTACCACGGTGTTGTATCCAGGTTGGGTAGGCCCCCTGATAAAGTGACACCAGAGTGTCCAGGTGAGCGGCTCTCGGTCGGCCTTAAGAGTGGATGTGCTGGATGACCATGGTTTGGATTTCTCCCTGTACCCTAAGCCCCATCGGCTTTTCATGACGATGTCGGGGATGGGTTTGACTATACCTTGTAGCTCTGCCCCTAGGCCCTTGCCTTCTTCATACCCCAACTTCATCATAATTTGCCACCCCTTTGTGCTTAGTGGCTCTTTTCTTTTAACCGCATTGACCTGGGCTAGGTTGACCTCTCACCGGGACTGGAACGTGTAGCTCCAGGGGTAGTTGATGTCTAGCACCGAGACGATGGGTTTTTTGGCTGGCCACACAGCTGGGAGGTGGGTATCGTGGAGGGCATCTACGGAGTGGGTGGTGGCTATGCTCTTGACCTTGATGATTCTCCCTTGGAACGGGAACTTCAGGCATTGGTGTGCGGTAGATGGCACAGCTCCTAGTGACTCTAACCATGGGCGCCCTAAAATAGCCTTGAACATGGGATCGATATCTAGGACGTAGAAGTCCACTGTGACGGCGAGGGGTCCCAGTTCGGCTTGCACAGTCACCATGCCGTGGCAGGATCTTCTAGAATTGTCGTATACGGCAATGGTGGTGGGCGTCGGCCTCAGCATACCTTCTGAAAGGTCACAAGCCCTTAGCGTACTCAGCGGGCAGACATTTATGGATGCCCCCGTATCGACCAGTGCCGCTCCCACTGCTATATGGTTGATGACTAAAGTGACACAGAGGGGGAGCCTCCTGGCTTCTGGGGGGTGCTAATTCGCTTTCTGCAAATGTGATTGCCGGCCCGCGAGTCACCATGGCCAGGGCACTAGGTAGCTTGTCTGCCATCATGCCTTCATTCACAACCACCTTTTGCAGGAAATTCCTCAGGGCTTCCTGGTGCTCTTTAGACTTCTTTATCAACTCCAAAATGGAGATCTTGGCTGGCACGTGGTCCAGGTGCTTGAGGATGTCATAGTGGGTTCCAGGTAGTGGCTCAATCAACCCCTCATCTTGTGCTTGTTGCGGAGCTTGCTGTTGCTGTGGCGGCTGCAGGACCTGCTGGGGGTTTGTGGACGTGGTGGTGGTGGAGATAAGTGGGTATGGGTGGCGAAAGACTCGCCCGCTCCGTAGGGTGGTCGGATTAGTAGGTGGCTGTCTAGCGGAGGATAATGTTGCGGCGGAGGGTTGGTCCGGCCCAGGTGGTGGTAGGATGATGGGTGAGGGAGTGGACATGATAGGGGGTAGAGGGATGGAGACAGGTGGAGCGAAAGGTAAGATGATGGGTGAGCTAACAGCTAGCGCATATGCTGAACTGGCGGGCAGTATGACGGCGTTGGCCATGGAAACTACAGAAGGGACTGACTGGGGAGCCGTGTAGGCTGGTTGTATTGTTTGGGATTGGATAGGATACTGGTTAATGGCCATCATCTGCTGAACGTCCAGCTCATCATCGTACGTCCAGTTTGCTTGCGGAGGAGGGTGGTGGACGATGGGGTTTACCTGGGCAGGTTGCTGTGGTGGTAGTGGGTTCGGAGCTGGTGGATGGTTAGGTAAGGGGTTGTGGACGATCCCGAGGTCCTGCAGTGGCTGCTGATGTTGCTGCTGTTGTTGTTGTGGAGGGGGTGGTTGGCGCTGCTGCCTTTGCTGCTGTTGTTGTCTCTGCCTTTCTTTGATGTCACCGATCACCTACCGGAGGGCTGTCCAGTCTATCCTTTTCTGCTCATGCAAGTCATACACCAAGTCCTTAAATGTGAAGCACTGATCGATGGTATGACCAGGCTACCTGTGGAAGACACAGTATCGGGTTTGATCCACACTCGGGTTCAGAGGTCTCTCAGAAGGGAGCCTAATGGCGTCTGTGGAGAGCAAGGCCAAGAATATGTCGGAGAGTGTCTCCGGCAATGGTGGATAGTGAGCTCTCCTAGGGCCCATGGGACGCCTTTGTTGAGAGCCATCAGGAGGTGGTACTTGGTTGTATTGGCGCTGCTGCTGCCCTTGTGGCGGATTGGTAAGGTTCTGACCCTGGGCATTGTATTGGCGGTTTTGGCTCTGGCCGGTCGGGTTGAACGCGCTTACTTGCTTGTTCACTTGGACGCCTTCGGTGACAAGCCCCTGAGGCTTCCTTTGGAAACGAGACTTCTGGGGTTCGAATATGGAATGGATGGGAGAATCTTTGAGCTGGGTCTGGATGAACCGGGCCCGGCTGTAGAGCTGATGCATATTGGAGATGTCGTTCATCGCCAAAATGTTGCGGTAGGCAGGTGTAGCGTTGGCGATGATGATCTTCACCTTCTCCCCCTCTGGAAGGTACCCCGGAACTCTGGTGGCCATTTGGCTCCACCTATCGGCGTATGCTGAGAAATCCTCATCCGGCTTCATCTTTTCAGCCATGAAATCCGTGAGGGAATATTCAGGCCCGACCCTGTCTTGGAATTGTTCGAGGAACTTGGCCTTCACTACAGCGAAGTCCTCAGCGTCCCTAGGTAGCAGGGAGTAGAACCAATCAAGAGCATGCCCGTCCAGCGACCAGCGGAAGAGATATGCCATGAGACGGCGGTCATGCTGGTAGGGAGCAGACACATAGATGAAGTCCTTGATATGAATGTAAGGATTGCCTGAGCCGTTGTACTTGCGGTACTTCGGCAGCTCGGATGGAGAGGGGACCCATAGGCCATTGAAATTTGGCATATGCACATCGTGGTGCTGCCTAGGGTCGACTGGCTTACAGAGCTCTTGGAGCTCCTTCTTGATGGACGCCCACTCGGACATCATGTCCGGTGCGGCGGATGGCTGAGCGCAGATGGACGAGGCACGAGAGGTGGGCCTGGCACGTGGCTCAGGACGATGAGGGGAGTAACATGGCTGGTATGGTGGAGACTGCGGCCTCGACTCACGAGGAATATAGTGCTCAGACTCAAATGGCGTAAACCGGATGGTCCGCGGTCGGATGGGGGTGTTGTCGGCTCGTCCCATGGTGGCGTGGGGGCCGGATGTAGCTGCTGCGGTGCGTGACGCGCCCGCTCTGGGTGAGGGTGAGGAAGCGGCCTTTCCTTTGAGGGCCATCATGACGGTCTGGATTTGGGACTGATGAAGCTGAGGAATTAGGTGCAAGAGCTGAGCGGCTTGATCGTCCGATTGAGGAGGGTGGGTGTTCCGAGACGGGCTACCCTCATCACGACGGCGACCCTCAGAGGTATGGACGGTAGTGACCCAAGGTGGTGTTACCTCATCAAAGAGATCATGGGGGAGGGACTCTTCGTAATCCCGGGGATTCTGGAGGGCAGTGTCGGGATTCTCACTATTGTAGATCGGGTTCAAGAAAGACTCCATGTTTGGAAAGTGGGTGGAGAGAGATGGGGAGAACCTTTCCAGACTTGAGAGAGACAACCTAACCTAGATAGACTCTTAGTTTCCTAAACAAACAATCCTATGCAGACAAAAGGAAAGAGAAAACGTCTCACCCAAAGCAAGCAGTTGGCAATGATGATGGTTGCTTTTAATTGATTCGAATTTGCCTTTTAGTGATTTTGACTTTTAGCAAGTTCTCTCTAAATGAGGAAGGGTTTCCTAAATGGGAGAAGGCTTCCAACTTCGGGTAGGACTAGGGTTCTCTCTACCTTACCAAATGAATCTAGACTCGATCCTAGGTGGCGACGGGTACAACCAGCCCGGCGATCGTGTGGGAATCCATGGTCAGTGGGGACTTACGGAGGCCCTCGAGCGAGTGCTCTAGTCGGACACAAGGAATATGTGGCCGAGAGAGCGAACGTCGCTGAGGAGGAAACCTATGCTACGAATATGGAGCGATGTATGCAAATCCTATGTGCACCGGAGTGCATGCAAGATTCTAACCTAGTACTAACACAACAAGAATTAGGGCTAATTGCTCTCAGAGAGGGAAGGCGACAAGGAAGATGTCGCTACCAAGATAGCGACAATCACCCGATCGCGTTGCTTCTCGCAGTGGACAGAGGGCAATTACATCCTAATTATGCACGAAAAGGTCAAACAACCCTATAAAATACAAGAGTGGCAATCTCTCAAGAGCATGGAAAAGAGCATGGCATGATGAAATCTGAATGGAGTATGTGAAAGCAAACCCAAAATTGCAAGGAAACTCAATGAAACCAGAGTACTGACCTGATTGCGGCAATGCCCCTGTCGCTTCCTTGAACGCGACGCAACCCTCGTCGCGTTCCTCCCAGACTTCAGCAGACTTCAAATAATAAAAAAGGTGTATGGATAGAGCGCGTACCTGATGGCGACGCTGCTGCTGTCGTTTTCTTTAACGCGACGATCAAAACGTCGCCTTTCTCACAGCACGCTGCACACAACCGGACAAAACAGAAGCTGTGTACTAACCTGGTTGCGACGTGCCACGTGTCGCTACTCGGATTGCGACACCTTTGTTGTCGCCTTCTCACCCAGAACCGCAGAGCACTATGAAAACTTAGAGGAAGAGAACACACAAGGAAAGCTAACAAACAACACACCTATTAGAGGATAGGGACAGCAGGGAAAGGAAGAACAAGCGTGATGGGCACAAGTGGTCCCACCGTGATCGCCAAAAGGTGTAATCACGGGATTTGTATCCCCTTTTGAAGTTGATTGTGAAAGGTGTAGGGATTAGGAACTGACCGTGATCGCCACCAACGCAGTCGCCTCTTGATGTTCAAGTGGAGGACTGACTACCTTGGAAAGGAAGGATGAAGAGGAAAGCGTACCTGATAACGCGACAGCGGAGGCGTCGCGATGCTTTTATGTGAACGCGATGTAGGCAACGGCGCCTTCCTTATCGCGACACAGCGGTCGTCGCCTTCTTCTTCAGTGGATGGAGACTTGGGTTCTTCGTCTTCCTGCTCCTCAGCCGGCCGAGGGGCAAGAGCCTCACCTTGCTCTGACCTTTAAACACCTGCCACAGTGATTTTAAACAAACAAAACACCCATTAGAACTCGTGTGTAGAAGATCTATTCAATAAAAAGCATGAAATCATGAACCAATATGGAGGGAACTCACGAGATTGGGGCTTTTAACCCCTGTGGGTGTTAAGAATAGGTGTGTGTGTCGTGATCTAATGCTAAACTAGAAAGAAAATGAAGCTATGCATGCATGAAATTAAAGAAACAAAGGGAAGAAGGGAGAGGAGATTGTGTAGCTAATGGGAAAACGCCCTGGAGGGCTCTTGCTGATCGTCTGGAGGGAAAACTCTCTTCGTGGAAGATGAAGTTCTCTTGCTCAGTGAACCAAAGAATCCGGCCTTTTTTGAAAAGATGCAAAGACGAGGTACTTATGGGTGATTATTCTCAACTCGGGTCTGAGAGGAATAATGGGCAAGAGTCCGACTCTGGGCAAGTATGGCTGTGCAAGGGCTATTGGAACTCGGAAAGCAACATGTTAGGAAGGTCTGCTCCGAATTTGAGAGGATTTGGACTTGATTTGGACGTCCAAATGAAGCAATTACCATCAATAGCATGGGTCCAAATTGACTTCGGATTGAGTTTCCTGTTTAAGGCCCTGAACGCGACGGCCTGGGTGTCGCCTTCTGAACGCGACGGCTCGATACGTCGCCTTCCTCATATGGAAGGCTGACTTGAGGATTTTGCGATTTTCTGAGGATTTAAAATATGGAATTATGATCGCGACATAGGAGCTGTCGTCTTCAGGAAGGTGACCTAGGGCCTGTCACCTTCTGGTCTTCTCTGCATTTTGGCATGTAATGCGTCCAATCAGCCATGCACAGCCTTCGGGATGAAACATCGGACTTATACTCAGTGAGCTTATAGTGAAAGAGATTGATTTGACCAGGAAGAGTCCTCCAGGGCGATGAACTAATGGGAATGATGTCATGATCGGAGAAAGCCAGCTTGACGATGATGAGCCAACGTGAGGCGTCAATGATACGCCAAGGGATTTTGCTCGACTTATGGGTCAGAAATGGGTGTCTACAATGACCAGTCCTGAAGAAGTGATGGCAAGCATTTAAAACTTCCTTACCCGTAATGGACCAAGTATTTTGGAAGAATTTTTCCGTGAAACCATCAGGCACAGGACTTTTATTCTTAGGAGATTTCATAACAACTTTGGTGATTTCATCATCTGTAATTGGCTGGTTGAGAATATGAATATCTTCTTGCATGAGCTTGCTGCTAGCATTGATTTGAAGATCCTCATGAGACTGATTTTGGTTAAGGAGAGAATTTTAGAAATCGACAGTATAATCCTTCACAGAATTAATATCATGGATAAGATTACCATCAAGCCCTCTACATTTTCTGATTGTGTTTCTTGTATTCCTAGCCGCCAGAGAAGCATAAAAAAATGTGGTATTGGAATCACCTAAATTCAGCCAGTTCTCTCTAGATTTCTGCTTGATGAAGCTTTCCTCTTTGATTAAGTCCAGCAAGTACTGCTCTCTAGCATCTTTCTCGGCCTTGATGAATCTCTCATTGTTCGGATTTTTAAGAAGCTCCTTTTGAACTTCAATGAGGTTATTCTTGCTGGTCTTGATAGAATCATGAACATTACCATAAACCTTGATATTCCAGTCTTTAAGGGCTTCCTTGCATGCTTTCAGCTTACTACTCAAGATAAATTGCGGGTTGCCTTTGACATTAGTGTTCCAAGCAGAAGCAACAAGTTAAAGAAATTACGGGTGCATAGTCCACATATTGAAGAATTTGAACGGCTTCTTACCTCTGGGAGCATCAGTTTCAGAACTAACCATCAAAATTGAATGATCAAAAAAATATTGAACAACATATTCAAGTAAATAATTCGGGTAGCAAGCCAGCCAATCTTTGTTGATCAGACATCTATCAAGTCTTGCCATAATCCTTCTGCTTTCGATGCCTCTATTAGTCTAGGATAACCAACTACCAACAGACTTCATATCAAAAAGGTCATTATCATTGATGCAGTCATTGAAATTGCTCAGCATTGAATCTGTTAATTGTCTCCCACCTGACTTTTCATGAGGATATCTAGCTGTATTGAAATCACCCACAAGCAACCAATGTTTTTTTTTTTGGTCGGTCAACCAAGGAAATGAATTAATTAATGAAGAGAAAAAGATACAAAAAGCTCACTACTGGGGGGGTAACACCACAAGCCGATGACAGCCCCCATAACACAAAGAAGAAAAACATTGTGACACCACAAGCTAGTGACTACAATGTAGTTTTAAGAATGATATTAAATCTCTTACAAAGCACTCTTGACCGACCAGAAATGACACCAGTGTGAGGCATAGCCTCCAAACAGCTTCTAACAACATTAATAATGGATAAACCGTATGCATGTAAGAAGTTTTTGTATCCTCAAAAGTTCTATTGCGTCTCTCTCTCCATATCCACCATATTGTGGCTCTAAAAAGAAGACGGGCTAAAGAGGTTCCAAACCCATCAGTTTTGAAGCTCATTCTCAAAGCATGCAGTTCCTCACAGATGGAGCGACGGGGAAGGCAATTGACATTTAAACGCTGCAGCATCTCCCCCCAAACCGAGATGGTGTAAGGGCAATTGAAGAATATATGATCCTCACTCTCTTCAGAGTTATAACAAAGTTTGCATCTGCTGGGAATCTGAAAACCTCGCTTCTTAAGATTAGAAATCGTAAGGAACTTGTGCATAACCGCCTGCCAACAGGTAATGGAAAACTTCTGTACTGTAGGACCTTTCCAAACCCAGCCATCCCAGCCGACTTTCTGGTTCTTCTCTCGGATCATGTTCGAAGCACTCTTAACACTGAACTTACCATAGTTCCATCAGATCTCATCAGAGTTATGGAGAGGGGTAGTAATAATCATGGGCCATATGTCAAACATTTCCAAAGCGGTTAGTGGAGGAAGGTGCCACTGACCATTACTAATAAAGGAGGAACATAAGACGTTTGTATCCATGCCAAGATGTTGTCTCACCCAATCACCACTCAGCATATAAAGGCTTTTACTTTTAATCCAAGGATCATAGAAGAAATTAAAGGTACTTTCATAGCCCACTTTATAAGTAATGTGCTACAGAACCCAGTTGCGCTGCTTTAGAATTCCCTTCCAAGCCGTAGAGTGGTAAGACTTTTGCTTAACGCACCAGATTGAGTCCCTCTTCAAATACTTCTGCTGAACCCACTGGACCCAAAGGGAGTTATTCTTCTGGAGGATATCCCAAAGATTCTTAGTTGCACATGCAAGATTCCAATCCTTAAGTCTCTGAATGCCAAGACCACCTTCAGATTTTGGAGTACAGATGGCCTTCCAACTAACAATGTGAGGGGAGCCAAGAAAGCCCATTCCAATAAAGTTGGACAAAGTTGTTTCAATCTCTTGGAGAGTAGCGGCTGGGAGAATGAAGGAAACTGACCAGTAAATAGAATAAGACGAGAGTACCAATTTGATAAGCTCCAATCTTCCAGCTCTTGAAAGGAGGTGAGTGCGCCAAGACTCCATTCTGCTTTTAATCTTCTCAATAATCGGTTGACAATGAAGTCTTTTTAAAGAGGAACTAACAAGTGGGAGTCCCAAATAGGCAGTAGGGAGTTTACCTTGGGGGACTTTCACAGTAGCAAGAATAGCTTTTTTGTTCTTCACATGACCACCTAAGTTACCTGCTCTTATTTGTATTGATTTGGAGACCAGAATAGCTGTAAAATTCCTCAAGGATCTGGTGGAAAGTGATGGCAGAGGACACATCATCTCTGAAGAATATAATGAGGTCATCTGTGAATACAAAGTGAGAGATAGCCATAGAGCCCGCAGTAGGAACTTTTACTAACTTTTGCTGAACAACAGTCTCAATAAGGCAGTTGAAACCTTCCATTACAATAGTAAAGAGATAAGGAGATAACGGGTCACCATGCAATGGGCGTATTTGGGTTCTTTGGAACTCCTCTCTTTACACCTTCAAAACTATTGATATGAATACTCAGATAATTCAGATGCAGTGTACTCATTTGGTGACCAAGAAAGATTTCCAATTATCCGTAATTTATGCTTCTAATTACCAACATGAGAGACTCTTTTTGTGGGAGACTATTATTAAGCATTCAGTTGCCACTATTGGGGGGTCTCTGTGGCTTACTATAGAGGACTTCAACTGTGTCAGATATGCTACTGAAAAAGTGGGAGGGAAGCCGGTTCCAGTTCATATTATTAATGCTTTTGATCAGATGATATATAAAGTGGGTCTAATGGACTTGAAGTCTGTGGGGAACTCCTTTTCTTGGAATAATTGCTCTACTGGGAATAGAAGAATTGTAGCTAGACTTGACCGTTGTCTCATTAATAATAAGTGGTTGTCATCATTTCCTAAAGGTTTTGTGGATTATGGTTCTACTTTCTTTTCTGATCACTCCATGTTACTTGTTCATACTTCTCCTGAGGTCAGTCAAGGAAAGAAACCTTTTAAGTTTTTCAGTATGTGGGCTCAGCATCATGGATTCAAGGATGTTCTTCAGGAAGCATGGAGGTCTCAATTTCATGGCTCACCTATGTTTATCCTCTACATGAAATTGAAGAATGTTAAAGAAGCTCTACGGAAATGGAACAAAGAGGTCTTTGGCGATGTGGGTAACTCTTCAAGGCATTGGAAGGAGAAACTATAAAAAATTCAAGCTGAGCTTCTGCATAATCCGCTCAATCAGCATCTCAATGAAGAGGAACTCAGAATTAAGCAGGAATATCTTAAAGCTATGGACATCGAAGAATCTTTCTACAAGCAAAATTCTAGACAACAATGGCTCTCTCTGGGTGATAGAAATTCTAAGTTTTTCCATGCTGCGTTCAAAGCCAGGAAATCTATTAATACTATTAGCAGATGTACTGATTCTGATGGTAACATTATTGAGGATATTGAAGCTCTATTTTTTGGGGTCGTCGCGTGGGTGCGCCCGGGTTCACCCCCGCCCCCGGCGGTGGGTGGTCCTCGCCTACCGGAGCTCCTCTCCTGTAGGTTTCCCTGTCGTGGCGATCGGTGAATGGACCTTAGCTCGGGAGGCGCTCAAAGGGGTCTTCTTCCTCTCGCTCAAGAGAGGGAGGAGGTCTCTACTGGAGCGCTTGTGGATACCGCGAGTGATCCTGCTCCTGGACGTGGATCCTTACAAGGTGTCTCTACCCTTTCTAGAGGTACATCTCGTAGCTGTTCAAGAGGTAGGTCCCGTTCGAAGGCTCCTCCCTCTGTCTCCACTTCAAAAAAAGCCTGGAACGAGTTGTTCACGGGACCTTCAGCGTCCCCTTCTTCTGGACTCTGCCTGTCTTACATTGCACCTTCTGCACTTGGCGATAGGCCAATAGCTTCATTTCAACATGAGGACTCCCAAGAGCTGTTACACGATTGGCGGTTCACAGTGGTGGGCTATGTTGTGGGGCTATCACCAGTTTATACTCCTCTGAAGTCTTGCATCGACAAGCAATGGAAACTGAAGGGGAGCTATGAGCTACATATTCGACATGGAGGCTTCTTCGTGTGTAGCTTCTCTCTTGAAGAGGACATGTAAGGAGTGCTTGAGGGTTTTTGGCATATCAGAGGGCATCCTTTCATTGTTCAAAGATGGAGCCGTGATACAAAACTGGAGAAAGCTATGTTATCTTCTATCCCTTTATGGATAACTTTTCCAAATCTTCCTCTCTACCTTTGGTCTCATACTTCCCTTAGCAAACTGGCTAGCGTTCTTGAAACCCCCCTATTCATGGACAAACTCACAGCTTCAAGGAGGCGCCTTTCATTTGCTAGGGTGTGTATTCTAATATCTTCTGAGTTTTCCTTTCCTACAACCATCACTGTCTTACATGAATCTGGAAGCACTGAAGATGTTGCAGTTGAGTATGAATGGCGTCCAATCCCTTGCACTGCCTGTTCCTCATTTAGTCATAAGGATAGTACTTGTATCTTGGTTGAGGGCCCTCAAGATCAACAGAAGAGTTCTAATATGCAATGGAAGCCAAAGCATGCAGTTGCACCTGTTGCACCAGGCAACTCGCAAGATTCCTGGGTCGACTCCGTGAATTCTGATTGTACTAAGGTAACCGGGCCTGCCACGAGATCCTCTATTCAAGCTGATCCTGCAAATAAAAATAGTATAGATCCATGCTTAAACCCGACATCTTCTATTCCCTTAAATGATGCGACGGTGGCTGGAGTTTCTAAAGCTAGTACTGCAACTTCTTCACCTCCTTTTCTTGGTACTATTCATGCTAAAGATTTTGGAGATATTCCTTCCAAGCTCTCACCACAAGCGAGTGTAAATCCGACTTTGTCCACGGAGACTCATCAAGGTAAATCAGAGGGTGTTCAACATTGCATGCAGAGTTCTGTTCATGCTTCGAGTTCCTTGGTTCAAGATGGTGGTTGTTCTCCATGCATAAACCCGGCATCCGTTCTCCCCTCAAGTGATGCGACGGTGGCTGGAGTTTCTAATCTTTGTACTGATATAACTTCTCTTACTATTCCTGGTACTATCTATGCAAAAGATGTTCAAGATCTCCCATGCAATATTTCAACATCTGTGAGTATAAACCCGATGTTGCCCACGGTGACTCACGAGGGACATGCAGTTTACGTCCAAACTTGCATGCCGGGTCTTCAGCAAAGCAATATTCTCTTACCCGATATAACGCTGGCTAAGGATTGTCTTGCAAAGGTTATTCCTGAAGATGCTGTCATTTCCCTGCCTATGAGATCCACAGACTCTTCTCCATCTTTTGAAGATTTTCCAGAAGACATGCAGCGTGGGACCACGGTGACTGCTACATTTGATGTTGACAGTGTAAACCCGGAACCCTTAGATCCAAATTAGAGCAATATTTACAAATCTGACCATAATCAGAAGGTGGGATTTTCTTCGGTGGTGAGTGAGGCAAGTAGTCTTATCCTAGTTCTTCATGGAGATCAAGCAGGAGCAAATAAAGCAAAATCTACAACTGCAGGTATTCCTTACGCTACTCGTCAGATTCCAACTTCACATTCTCCCCTAAGCCAGGATTGCCACTTTGATACGTCCAAATTGAAGGATGTGGACCGTGTAAGTAAGGTCGGACGTTCAAAGGTCCGATCAAAGTTTACTTCCACCAAATAGTTTCCATGCATATCATATCCTGGAATGTCAAGGGTATGAACAATAGAAATAAGAAGTTGGCGGTTAAGAAGGAGCTTTCTCATCACAAATATGACATTGCTCTTCTCTGTGAAACCAAGATTAAAGATTCTAATTTTAATCAGGCAGAGAAGTTCTTTGGTTCTCAAGGCAGTATTCTTCACAATTATAACAGCTCACCAAATGGCAGAATTTGGATTATGTGGAAGCAGGAGCTATATTCTCTAACTCTTCTAGCGGAAGGTTCTCAATATATTCACGTCAGTTGCACCAACATGAATTCTAATGAGACATTCATTCTCACAGCCATCTATAGATCTAACCTTGTGGGAGAGAGGAAAAAGCTTTGGAGAGATCTTACGCAACTTTCTCATTCCATCTCCCAGCCCTGGATTATTCTGGGGGATTTGAACAATGTCCGATATTTTGATGAGAAAAAAGGTGGTCGGACTATCCTTCCTAGTCACCTGTCAGATTTCCATGCTTTCCTAGATAGTGCAAATCTCCTTGACATGCCTCACATTGGAAACTCTTATTCTTGGTGCAATAAAAAAGGTGGCAACCAGCACATTTCTGCCAGACTGGATCGTGTAATGGTTAACACTTAGTGGACTAGTGCTTATGAGAACATCATTCTCTCTTATGAGAATATGTCTGTCTCGGACCACTCCTTGCTTTTGGTGAAAACTAATGATGATATGAGAACCTCCAAACCTTTCAGATTCTTCAATATCTGGACTACTCACCAAAGTTACCAGGATGTTGTTCGTGGTGCGTGGAATAAACAGGTTCATGGAACCCTTTTATACCAACTCTGTCAGAAACTTAAGTTTGTGAAAAGTGCTTTACGTGAATGGAACAAACAGGTTTTTGGTACTGTTCAGTCCAATTCCATTGCTGCTCGAGAGGAGCTTATTCACTATCAAAATCTTCTTCAAAAACATCTAGATGACACTGTTTTACAAGACAAAGAAAATATTTGCCGTATGGAGTACCTTCAAGCTATTGAGAGAGAGGAGATGTTTGCAAAGCAAAAATCAAATCAACAATGGCTATCCCTTGGAGACTCTAATACGAAGTTCTTCTATGCTGCTATCAAGGCTTGTAGAGTGCATAATCAGATCAAAAGTTGCAAAACCAGCGATGGCACTGTTCTGTTTGGGGAAGGTGAGATCCGGGCTCATGCTTTATCCTTCTATCACTCTCTTCTTAATAAAACTCATGATAAGGAATTACCAAACTTTGACGTCCGGGCATCCCTTTCTGAGGCTAAAATCTCTACCCTCATGCGTCCTTTTTGTAAGGAGGAAATTCGTCAAGTGGTGTTCAGTTGTCCTAAAGATAAAAGTCCTGGTCCTGATGGATTTCCTGTGGAATTCTTCACTAGTTCGTGGGATATTGTTGGTGATCTTGTCTCAAGTGCCCTCACCTTTATTCACAATGGTTCCTGGGAAAGGCAGATTAACTCTACCTTTATTGCTTTGGTCCCTAAGAAGCCTAACGCAGACTCTCTTGATCAGTTTCGTCCTATCTCTCTTTGCAATTTTATCTACAAGGTGATCACCAAATTGATGGCAAACCGAATGCAGCTAGTTCTCCCTACTATAATCAGTCCGCACCAGACTGCCTTCATCCGTGGCAGGAGTATTCAAAGTAATATTCTTCTTGCAAATGTTTAGCAAAAGATCTGCATTCTAGGAAGAAAGGAACTCGTATTTGTTTAAAAGCTGACTTGTGTAAAGCTTTTGATTCCGTCTCCTGGGAGTTCATATATTATATGTTGAGAAAGATGAAATTCCCTCCCCTATGGATAGAATGGATTCGCTGCTATCTGGAGTCTGCAAGATTTTATGTTCTTGTAAATGGATTGCTCAAATGGCATTCTCCAAGGGGATCCTATCTCTCCCTATCTTTTCACAATTGTTATGGAAGGGTTTACCTGTCTTATGGAGGCTGCAGTACATGAGAAATCCATCAAAGTGCCAAAGGCGGGTACTTTACCCATCTCTCACTTCATATTTTCCGATGACCTCATTATCTTCTTCAAGGATGATGTGCCTTCTGCCACTAACATAAATCAGCTGCTGGAGGACTTTTATAGCTATTCTGGTCTTCAACTTAACTCTAACAAGAGCAGGCTATACATGGGCGGTCATGTTAAGATCAAAAAAGAAATCCAATCTGTTCTGCATGTTCCCCAAGGTAAACTTCCAACTCTTACTTAGGTTTCTCCCTTGTCAGCTCCTCTCTTAACAAGGTCCACTGCCAACCAATTATCGACAAAATCAAGAGAAGAATTGAATCTTGGCGTACTTGTCTTTTGTCCCGGGCTGGTAGATTGGAGCTGATTAAATCAGTTCTTTCTTCCTACTCAATATACTGGTTGGTTTCCTTCATTCTTCCTGCTGCTATCTTTAAAGAAATTGAAACTATTTTGTCAAACTTCTATTGGAACGGGCACTCCTCTCAGCGTTCTCCTCATATGGTTAGTTGGAAGACCATCTGTACACCGAAGACTGAAGGCGGGCTGGGTCTAAGGAGATTGGAAGACTGGAACTTGGCCTGTGCTAGTAAGAATCTTTGGGATATTCTGCAGAATTATAACTCTCTCTGGACTCATTGGGTTCAGCAAAAATATCTGAAAAAGGATTCATTTTGGAGTCTTCAACAAAAGCCTTACCATTCCACGGCCTGGAAGGGAATCCTTAAGCAGCGCAATTGGATCCTTCAACACATCAGCTATAAGGTGGGACATCATAGTAACTTCAGTTTTTTCTATGATCCTTGGGTGCAGGGAAAAAGTCTTTATATGCTGGTTGGTGACCACCTCAGACAGCATCTTGGTCTTCAAAAGAACGCCACTTGTTCCCTTTTCATAAATCAAATCCAGGCAAGTCAGTTGCAAATCATTGCGTGGTTTTTCCTTCTAAGGAAAACGACCAAAGTTTAAAAACTGCCGGATCTGTTGTGGATTCACCTCCCATGACTTCTTCTGATGGGCTGGAGCTTCCATGCAATTTGGTGGGGCCTGCCAAATTGCATGCGCAAGAAGTATCCATTTCGGATGCTACTTTCACGCATTCTAAGGAAGCTGCCCATATTATGGAGGGGGGACATCCAAGTGCTTCTAAATCTATCCAGGCTAATAAGGAAAGTACCAGAGACAAGAAGCAGAATCAAGGAAGTAGTGGAATTTTCCCCCAACCAACTTTGGCAACTCCGGACCAAGGACATTGGACTTGCTCTTCCAAAGCCAATTCCGAGCAAGGTTCTTCTTTACCAGGTATTTTAAAATTCAAAAACCTACAATCAGTGGATGAGATGGATCGATTCAAATCAAAAGGAGGTAAAGGAAGGGATTTACCTCAAGTTTAAAGCTATTTCTATGTTATTTTGCGCCCTTTTTCTCTTGTTATCAATGAAGATTTTAACCTGGAATGTTAGGGGAATTATAAATAGAATAATTAGATCCTATGCATGTGAGTTAGCTATTATTGTTGAAATCAAGATTAAAACATCTCATGTCCCTATTCGAAGAAATTTAATTTGGCCAGAGGCCAATCTTCTATCTAATGATTCTGACCTTTCTTATGGATGAATTTGGATCTTGTGGAACCCTAATCTCTTCGATATTGAGCTCTTAAGTTTTTCAACTCAGTATCTTCACATCAAAGGGCTGCTTATTAGATCTAAGGTTCAGTTCAGTATCACTGCTGTTTATGCTTCAAACAGTTCAACTGACAGACGTTTGTTATGGTCTGATCTCCACCAAATTTCTCTTACCACTCATGGGGGAGACCTTGTCTTGTTGCTGGTGATTTTAATACTGTCAGATATCCTCATGAAAAAGTGGGTGGGCGTGTCATTCAGGAGTCTATTTTATCCGAATTCAATGATTGCATTGACTCTTCAGCTCTTATGGATGTGAAATCGATTGGCAATTGGCTGTCTTGGAATAATAGAGGTGATAGTAGCAGGAGAATTATGGCTAGACTTGACAAGTGCTTGATTAATTAGGATTGGTTAGAGGCTTACATGGATACTACTTGGAGTATGGCTCAACTTTTCTCAGATCATTCTATTATGTACATTAATTCTGATAAGGTTGTTCTGCGTGGAAAAAAACCTTTCAAATATTTCAACATGTGGAGCACTCACCCTGATTTCCTTGATGTCATTTGTTCTGCATGGGCTACTCCTGTGATGGGAAATGCTCAGTACATTCTTTGTAGAAAGATTAAGTGTTGCAAAGAAGCTCTTAAAATCTGGAATAAGAATACCTTTGGTAATGTTGTGGATGGAGTTGCCAGTAGCAAGATTAGTCTCACTAAATTACAGAAGGATTTGCAGCTAAACCCTCTTGATAGATAGCTTATTAGCAAAGAGAAAGAAGTTAGAGAACAGTACATGTCAGCTTTGAATCGTGAGGAGAATTTTATCAAACAAAAATCTAGAGTTAATTGGTTGACTTTGGGCGATTCGAATACCAAGTTCTTCCATGCTTCCATTGCTGCCAGAAGAGTGATGAATACCATTAAGAATGTAAGGATGCTCAGGGAAATCTGATTGAGGTCCAGATTCAAGTGGAGGCCCATACGATTGAGTTCTACAAGTCGCTTCTAAATCAGCAGCAGCAAGATAGAAACATTCAAATTGATCCTTTGAAGACCCAAAATCAAGAGGATATTGCTATCCTTAATGCTCCAATCATGGATGATGAGATCACTAAGGTTGTTTTCAAGTCTGCAAAGAACAAAAGTCCTGGTCCTGATGGATTCCCGGCTGAATTCTATCAGGTGGCTTGGGATATTATTGGCCCTGATGTTATGAAAGCTTGTAAGCATTTTTTCTCATATGGTCAACTTCATAGACAAATGAACTGTACCTTCATTGCTCTTATTCCCAAATCTCCGGGGGCTGACAGTATGGAGCACTACAGACCTATAATCTCTTTGCAACTTCATTTACAAAATCATTTCTAAGGTGATGGCTGATCGGATGCAACTTGTTATGCCTAACATTATTAGTCTCAATCAAGCTGCATTCATTAAAGGGAGAAGTATTCACCATAATGTTCTTTTAGAAAATGACCTGGTGAAGGATTTGCATTCTAAAGTTAGAGGCAACAGAATTTGTTTTAAGGCTGATCTGAGAAAGGCTTTTGACTCTGTGAACAGAAATCTGATCTATTGCATGATGGAGGCTATGCTTTTTCCTGCCCATTGGATTAACTGGATCAGCAATTGTATTGAAACTCCAAGATTTTCTATCTTCTTTAATGGTTCTCCAATAGGCTTCTTCTCTACTTCGAATGGTAATAGGTAAGGAGACCCTCTATCTCCTTATTTGTTTACCATTGCCATGGAATGTTTGACTTGCATGATTGAGAAGGAGGTTGCTACTGGCCGGATTTGTGTCCCTTCTGCTGGTAATTTGAATGTCTCGCATATCACTTTTGCTGATGATCTTATTATCTTTACTCAAAAGGATATTGGTTATATTCAACAATTAGCTCTTATTCTTAAAGAGTTTGGGGATGTTTCTGGTCTTAAGCTTAATCAATCTAAAAGTAAGGTCTACATTGGGGCTGGAATCCAGAATAAGCAGAGAATTGTTGATTGCCTTGGGGTGGAGGAAGGCACTCTGCCTTGTCCTTATCTTGGTCTACCTTTGGTTTCCACTTGTATCAAGAAAACTCATTGCCATCGTATTATTGAGAAAATTGGCCAACGCTTGCAATCTTGGAAAACAAGACTCCTGTCCAAGGCGGGTAGATTAGAGCTGATTCGTTCGGTTCTTCAGTCTTATACTATCTATTGGTCCAATGCCTTTATTCTTCCTTCTGGTTTGCTTCAGAAAATTGAAAGAATCCTTTGCAACTTCTTTTGGAATGGGAATGGTGACAGCAAATCTTTTCATATGGTGAATTGGGATAGTATTTGCACTCCCAAGGAGGAAGGAGGGTTAAACCTTAGAAAACTCAAGGATTGGAACATTGCTTTTATGGTTAAAAATCTGTGAGATTTCTTACATAAGTCAAATACTCTTTGGGTTCATTGGATCAACCATAAGTATCTTTCTAAAACCAACATTTGGCAGGCCGTTCCTAAACCTCATCACTCAGCAGCTTGGAAGAGCATCCTTAAAGCCAGAACCCTCATTCAAAATCACATTACATACAACATTGCTCATGGCAGAGACTTTAGTATGTGGAATGACCCTTGGGTTAATGGTAAAAGCATTATTCATCTTTATGGTGACAGAATAAGGTAGGATGTAGGGGCTCCTCATGATATCACTGTTTCTGTATTCATTGACAATGGCACTTGGAAGCTTCCAACGCCAACTTCTGCAGACATGTTCACTCTTTGGCCTCAAATTGCTGATATTCCTATTCATAATAATGATGTTGATGCTATCTCTTGGATTCATGACAGAGGTAAATTCAGTGCCACCTCAGCTTGGAACCAAATAAGAAACAAAAGGCAACACTGGATTCCTTATGGCTGGACTTGGGATCGCCCTCTCAATCCCAAGCATTCTTTATGTACTTGGCAGGCCCTTAACAAGAAGCTCCCCACTCTTGACAACATTCAGAGGAAAGGGTTCTCTATTGCGAATAGATGCTCTTTGTGTCTTAATTCCAATGAAACAATTGATCATTTATACTTTGAGTGTTCTTACACTAGATGGATTTGGAAGGAAATCCTGAGGAGATTCGACTTCAGTAGGAATCCGCATCAAATGCTCATTCTGGAATTACAGGCCCTAATGCAAGCTTTCCCAATGAAAAGTAAACTCAGTAGTCTTGCTAAAGTGATTCTCAGATGTACTATTTGGTGGGTTTAGGAGGGAGAGATGTCTTCGGATCTTTGAAGACTGTAAAAAAGATAAGATGAGTGTTCTCATTGAGATTCTTTATGATACTAGAAGCATTGTTGAGCATCAATTGAAGAAAGAGTGCTTATCTCAACGGGAACAAGGGGTTTTCACAAGATTTAATTTCTCCTTAAGTTAGCTTAGATCTTTTACTTTCCTCCAAATAGTTCCATGAGATGTCTAATGTATTGTGTTTCTACACTAATCTTTATCTCCAAGCTTGGTTCTATTTGTCTATCTCTCTTTGCAGGTTGTCAGAAAGGATTTCGTTAGCTTGCTGCTTTGGAGTTGTGCTTGTAGGTCCTTTGTTCAATTTTCTTCCTTTTAAGGACCTGTTATGTTTTCATAGGCTATGGATTGTGTAGCCATGAACCTTGGCCATCCTGTGTAGATATGGCCTTTTGTACATTCTTTTCATTTGCAATATAGTTACTTTTACCTACCAAAAAAAATAATGGGCAGTGGACCCTCCCACCTTTAACCTCTATGGACATGTTTGACATTTGGCCCATGATTCAGAGGACTGTAATTCATACTTCTGATGAAATCAGCTAGAAGTATGGCAGATTTAGTGTTTAGAGTGCTTGGAATTTAATTCGAGATCAGAAGCAAAAGGTTGGATTTGGTAAGGGCCTACTATTCAGAGATGTTCTCTAACTTGTTGACAGGCTGTTATGCATAAGTTACCTACAATTAATAACCTCAAGAAACGTGGATTTCAGATTCCTAGCAGGTGTATCCTTCATTGCGCTTCTGAGGAATGTGAGGATCACATCTTCTTCCAATGTCCGTATTCCATTTCTGTTTGGGAAGAAATTCTGAAGCGTATGAACATTAACAGACCTCCTCGCCATACCATCCTGGAGGAAATGCATGCTTTGAGACTAAGTTTTAAAACCGATGGCTTTGCCACCTCCTTATCTCGCCTGCTGTTCAGAACTACTATTTGGTGGCTTTGGAAAGAAAGATGTTGCAGAACCTTTGAGGGCATGAGAGCTTCTTATATCCATACGGTTCTTTCCATTATTAGTGACGTTCGGAGTTGTATTGAGTCAAGGCCGCAAGCCTTATGTGTGGAACCATTCGGCTATGACTTTGCAGCTTTGGAGGATTATCTCTAACCAAGATACCTTATGGAACCATTGGGTGAAAAGCCGGTATCTGTCTAAGACTTCTATTTGGATGGCGCAATTGCATTCTTATCACTCTCAAGCTTGGAAGGGTATCCTTCAAGTTAGAGAATGGCTGCAACCTCATGTTATGCTCAAGATTGGTAATGGGCTCACTTTCAACCTTTGGGATGATCCTTGGATTGATGGACAAGCAATCACCTCTATGGGCGGTAACTACATCAGATTATTGCTTGGGATTCCTGCTAATGCAACTGTTAGCGTCTTTATTCACAATGGAAGGTGGTGCCTTCCTCCTCCAACTTCCAGTGAAATGATGGATCTTTGGCCTTAGATCATGCGCATTCCCATTCATAAAGGATGCGATGACACCATTATTTGGAAACACAACAATGGCAAGATTAGCAATAATCAGATCTATGACATGAGACGTCATGTTTACCCGAAGGTCCCTTGGTTCCAGATTGTGTGGAGAAGGCCTACAAATCAAAAGCAATCAACTCATGCTTGGCAATGTTTACTAGGGAGAATCCCTTCCTTTGATGTTCTTCAGAAGTGAGGAATCCATGGGCCAAGCATTTGTATTCTTTGTAGACAGCATGATGAAGATATCAACCATTTATACTTCAAGTGCAATTATAGTTCCTGGATATGGATGCAGCTTCTTCATATATTGGACATTCACAGTCATCCCAAGCATTCTATCCTTGCCGAATGTGAAAGCTTGCTCAGTAGTTTTCATGGTAAAGGGGCAGGCACAATTATCGCTTTTGCTACCTTTCGGGCTACTATGTGGTGGATTTGGAAGGAAAGATGTTGCAGGATATTTTACTCTTCTGCAAGAACCAGGACTCATGTGCTCCTGTCCATTCTCTCTGATGTTCGGCATATTACTGAATTTCATATTCAGGAGGATAACCATTCCATCAGATCTAAGAGAATTCTAAGGAACTTTAATTTCTGATTTGTTTTGGCCTCTTGATGTGATCCCATGTTCCCTATATTCTCATCTTTTAGGAGTTTACTCTTTTCTCTCATAGCTATCGGTTTGTGATAGCATGAAATCCTCTCTGTATTGGTTCCCTTTTTAATCAATACAATCTCGGTATTATTTACCAAAAAAAACAAGGCCGCAAACCTGTGCTCTTTCTGGTCGGTCAAAGATCCTTTGTGAGAGATTCAATATTAGAGTTAATAATGCAATGTAGTCCCAACTTGTGGTGTCTCATTGCTTCTTGTGTTTATGGGATGTCATCGGCTTTGCTTGTGATGGCGGCTCCCATCCTTTATCTTTTCTTGACTACGAGGTACTTGTACCTTCTTAGTCCTTTGTAATCTCTCCTCTCCATTAATTGATTGTTCTCGTTGGTTGACCGACCAAAAAAAAGAGAGGATATTGATAAAGTCAGACATCATTCTGTGAATTTTTTCACCAAGCTGCTCAATTAGCCTACTCAGGAGTGGAATCCAGTTCAAATCAAGCCTCGGCGTAGGCTTGATGATCTGGATATTCAACATCTTCTTCAAGACATCTCCGATGAGGAAATTACTAAGGTTGTTTTTCAGTCCCCCAAAAATAAAAGTCCAGGCCCGGACGGTTTCCTTGCTGAATTCTATCAATGTGTATGGGACATTGTGGGTGATCAAGTTATTTCTGCTGTGAAGCACTTCTTTAATTCCAGTAGACTTCTTAATCAGGTCAATTGCACCTTCATAGCGCTTATTCCTAAGACTGAAGGAGCAAATTCCCTTGATTAGTACAGACCTATATCACTTTGTAATTTCATCTACAAAGTCATTTCCAAGATCAGGGCTAATCGGATGCAACTTGTTCTTCACAAGCTTCTTAGTCCTAATCAAGCTACTTTCATCAAGGTCTATTAATACCAATATCCTCTTATGTAATGACATTGTTTGGGACCTTCCCTCCAAGACCAAAGGTAATATTCTTTGCTTCAAGGCTGACTTGAGAAAGGCTTTTGACTCCCTTAATAGAGATTTCATCTATTATATGATGAAAGAGATGGGCTTTCCGGATCGCTGGATCTTATGGATAAGAAACTGTATTGGGAATCCCACTTACTCTATTCTGTTCAATGGCTCTCCTGCTGGTTTCATTCATGGTTCTAACGGAGTTCGGCAAGGGGATCCACTGTCCCCTTATCTCTTTACTATAGCAATGGAAGGCCTAACTTGCTTGCTAAAAGATGCTGTGCTCAGAGGTGAAATTAAAGTTCCTGCGGCTAGTAATATGAGAATATCTCACGTTCTTTTTGCTGATGATCTTATTATTTTTCTGAAGAATGACATCCATTCAGCTACTAATCTAATGAAAGTTCTTAATGAATTCTCAACTTATTCGGGTCTTTCCTTGAACAAGCAAAAGAGTAAGCTGTTTATAAGGGGCAATGTTGATCATAAAGAGGATTTTTTGGCCACTATGGAAGTTGAAGAAGGTACTTTTCCTGTCCCTTACCTTGGTCTTCCGCTTATTTCTTCATCAATCAAGAAAGTCCATTGCTCTCCTCTCTTGGAAAAAATCAGAGGCCGCTTGAATGCATGGAAGAATAATAGACTCCTTTCCAAGGCTGGTCGCCTTGAGCTTATCAGATCCGTACTGTAATCGTATTCCGTTTACTGAACTTCTGCTTTCCTTCTTCCTAAGGGTCTCCTTCAGTAGATTGAGGATACTTTTAGGGAGTTCTTTTGGAAGGGTACTTCGCATGCTAAACCTTTGCATATGGTGAATTGGAAGGATATCTACAGACCTAAAGAGGAAGGAGGTTTGGGCATCAGAAGACTCCATGATTGGAATAGAGCTGCTTCTATTAAGCTTCTTTAGGATATTTTACAAAAGAGGGACTCTATATGGATTGACTGGATCTATAATAAGTACCTGCTGAAGCAAAGCATATGGATTACCAGATGCAAATTGTACCATTCTAGTGCTTGGAAAGGAGTTCTAAAGGAAAGAGATTGGATGCAATCGCACATCTCCTACAAAATTGCTGATGGTTCTCTCTTCAACATGTGGTATGGATCGAGGGTCAAAGTATATTTCAGAAATATGGGGAGAGACTTAGGCAAGATTTGGGGGCTGATAAGAATGTTCATATTGATCAATTCATTTCTAATGCTCAATGGAATCTGCCTTATGCCATTTCTCTGCAAATGATCTCCTTATAGCCCATTATTCAGAACATTCATATTCATGCAGGTCAAAGGGATGCCATTATTTGGAATCACAATGAGGAAAATTTTCTATTGCATCAGCTTGGAATACTATCAGAACCCATTACTCGCAAACCCAGTTCTATAACTGGATTTGGGGTAAACCAGCTGCCCAGAAATTCAATATTTGTTTTTGGCAAGCTGAGATGAACAGGCTTCCTATGCAAGATCTTCTCAAAGGTAAAGGTTACTATTTGGCAAATCAATGTATTCTCTGCAGATCCAAAGAAGAGACTCATCATCATCTGTTTTTCCAATGCGACTACACCAAATGGATATGGGATCAAATCTTACACAGATTTCACTTTACTAGACATCCGAAAGACTCTTTGGGAAAAGAAATGGAAAAGCTAAAGCAAAGCTTCCCATATGGACGCAAAAATACCATATGGATGCTGGCCCAACTTGCTTTGAAAATAGTTGTTTGGTGGATATGGAGAGAGAGATGCCAAAGAACTTTTGAAAATATGAATAGATCAAGAGTGCAACTGCTTATCAGAATTTTGCTGGATATCAAACTTAGCATGGAGGAAGCCAGAGTCAAAACCTGTTCCAGGAGAGAAAAGGAAATTCTGACCCGTTTTAACATCTCTTTAGAGTAGTCGCTACTTTTCCTTGTAATCTTCTTTCATCATTGTCCTAGGTTTGAGAGATCTAAAAGGGGTTTGTTTACTCATAGTCCACAACTTGTGTGGTCATGTGGTGTTTTATTTGGTTATCCTATTGTTGAGAGTGGTGGAGTGAGAACATTCCACCTCTTTGAGGTGGGGTGCACTCTCCTACTCTCCATTAGGAGCCTTTGCCTATGTTCTTCTGATCATAGGTTTGTACATTATTTCTTTCATCAATACATTATTACTTACCAAAAAAAAGAGATAATGGGTCACCTTGCCGAATACCATTGGAGCTCTTAAAGAAACCTTCTGGGCTGCCATTAACTAAAACAGAAAATCGGGAAGACTCCAAGCAACATCCAATCCACCCAATCCACAAAGGAGGAAACTTCATTTTCCCTATCATATAGTAGATAAAATCCCAGGAAACTGAGTCAAATGCTTTGCAAAGATCAGCTTTTAAATAGATACGAGTACCTTTTCTCTAAGAATTCAAGTCTTTTGCAAGATCGGTTGCAAGAAGAATGTTACTCTGAATGCTTCTACCACGAATGAATGTCGTCTGATTCTGGCTGATAATAGAAGGAAGGACAAGTTGCATCCGGTTAGCCATCAACTTAGTGATCACCTTGTAGATGAAGATACAAAGAGAGATTGGCCGGAATTGATCAAGGGAATTAGCATTAGGCTTCTTTGGACCAGTGCAATGAAAGTAGAATTGATCTACTTTTCCCAAGAGCCCTCTTGGAAAAAGGAAAGGATAGCACTAGAAACAAGGTCTCCAACAATATCCCAAGTGGAGATAAAGAACTCCATAGTAAAACCATCCGGACCAGGACTTTTATCCCGGGGGCAGTTGAAGACCACCTGGCGGATATCTTCTTTGTTAAATGGCTGCATGATAGTGGCTACTTCTGTCTCAGAAAGTGAAGCTCGAACCTCAAAAGTGGGAAGCTTCTTTTCATGGGATTTATTCAAAAGTGAATAATAGAAAGCTAAAGCATGGGATCTAATCTCATCTTCGCCATATAGAACAGTACCATCAGTAGTTTTGCAGCTTTTAATTAAGTTGTGAACTCGACGAGCCTTAATAGCAGCATAAAAGAACTTAGTGTTTGAATCTCCAAGGGACAACCATTGTTGCTTGGACTTTTGTTTTGCAAACATTTCTTCATTCTCAAGAGCTTGAAGGTAAGCAGTACGACACAAATTTTTCTTTTCTTGAGTCATGACATTTTGAGGGTCATCTTCAAGGAGATGCTGATAATGAATGAGCTCATCCCTAGCTTTAGAAGTATTAGTCTGGACCGAACCAAAAATTGCCTTATTCCACTCCCTCAATGCATTCTTAACAAATTTGAGCTTCTGACAAACTTGATAGAGAAGGGTGCCATTTACGTGCTTGTTCCATGCTTCTTGCACAACAGACTGAAAGCTTGGATGGGAAGTCCACATTTTGAAAATTTTAAAAGGTCTTGGCTTGGAAGTTCTTCTGATCTCACTTGTTTTCACTATGAGCAAAGAATGATCAGAGACAGTCATATTTTCATAAGCAAGAATTCCATCTTCATATGTATTTGTCCAAGAGGAATTGACCAGAGCTCTATCCAGCCGAGCTAAAATACGCTGGCTACCACTTTTCCTGTTGCACCAGGAAAAGGAGTTCCCAATATGAGGCATATCAAGTAACTCCGCAGTATCCAGAAAAGTATGAAAATCTGACAAGTGCCTGGGCATAATAGTGCGACCAGGTTTTTTCTCTTGAGGATAACGAACTGTATTTAAATCACCCATGATGAGCCACGGTTGGGATATAGAGTGAGATAGATTTAGAAGCTCACTCCAAAGCATCTGTCTTTCACCCACCAAATTGGAGCCATAGACGGCAGTTAACATAAAACTTTCGGTAGTCTTCTATTGGAGCAGTGGACATGAATATATTGAGGACTCTCATCAAGGAGAGTTAAAGAAAACAGATCATGTTTCCAAATGATCCACACCCTACCACTCGGGGAGCTTTTGTAATTGTGAATAATACTAACTTGAGGGCCAAACATCTTCTTAACCTGCTCCAGATTGGATTCTTCGATTTTGGTTTCACAAAGGATAGTAATATCACTCTTGTAATAAGAAATCTCCTTCTTAATCGCCTGCTTCTTAGATCTGTTGTTCATTCCCCTCACATTCCAGGAAACAATATGCATGGCAACTATTTATGTGACGTACCCCTTAGCCGAGTCTTAGTTCGGCCTACCATACTCATCTTGTAAGGCCCTTGAGTTTCATCTTGCTTGTTTAAGTATATATGTATGCGTATAAGTGTATACTATTAATGTATAGATTATTGTGTATAAGTATTTATTTATACAAATTGTATGAATTAGTATTATTGTAATGTACATATTGTATTCAAGTATATATATATATATATATATATATATATATATATATTTATGTGTGTAGTATTATAAATTCTGCATATTTAAAGTGAATTTTGTCGGCCAGTCGGCGTCAACATCGGCTGACGTTGACTAGGAGTAGGCGGCAATATCGATGGACGCCCACTCTGGATAGGCGACCATAGATATGGACGCCAATATCCCAGACCAGTTACGTTTCCAGATCCGGAAACGCCTCCGGAAATTTAGCCTCTTGTTTTAGAAACCCTTCCCAACGGCTCTGAGACTTACCCCTTTAGCATATCCGACCCCCAACCCTTTATAATACCCAGTTTTCGGCCAGATACATCCCTTTTGACTCTTGGGTCAAAAACCTAGCTCTTCTATGCAAAAACCCCAACTTGAACCTGAGAGATCTGATTTCGGGAGGCTTCATCCGGTGATCTGCATCGACTGGTGTCAACTCTGAACATCCGAGAACGACTCCCCACGCTGGTGTGCAGTGAAGATCAACAAAGAACCCGAAGAAGGAGGGATTTGAAGACTCTTTGGCACAAGCTGAGGAGGGCTTCTCCAGCATGAATCGTCCTTTGTGGATTTTACAGGAGGCAAGTACCCCACTCACATCAACTCTACATGTGTCTAGTATGTCCCAGGAATTTTTCGGATTTTTCTCGTGTCCTGGAACCCCCCATTCAAGTGATTTGTTGGCGTTCAGTCTGTGTTTGTGCAGACATGATATTAACGGCAGGATCCCTCGCCGCTAATATCATGTGTTGGCGGCATCATATACTGTCGTTAACCTATAGACGGCTACCCCATGCCGTCAAGTTCTTCAGACTGCAACAGTGTGCATGTCTGCCCTTCTATAAGCTAATTTTCGAGTTTTTCCGCATGAGGATATACAGTAAATTTCATATAATATGTAAATACACATGTTTGGGTGTACTGTGAGTTATTGTGCATTTTTTAAATTTCCCCCAAATTATTAGAATTCTTTGAATGTGCTACCGACAGAATTTTAATCTTGAAAAATATCGTTTATGAAATATGTATAGAATTTGACTGCCATGAAATTTCTGTACACTGGTTATGAGATCTGATGCATGATATAAAAATTTGAGTAATTTATAATATCTGTATAGTTTAATTAATTTTCTGAACCGAAAAATAGTTAATATGTCTACTCAATGTAGAAAAGTTAAGAATTCATGCGAAACTAGTTAAATTTCTATAAATTGAGATATAACTAGTACTATCAGTATTCATGTATGTAATAAGTTATGAGTCCGAATAATGAAAATTTATGTCAGTTTGGCTATTTTTACATTTGATAACATCACTATTAGAATTTTCATAAATTATGTGTAATTCAGAAAAATGTAAATTTTGGTATGCATGATGGTTAAACTGTGATGAATTTCTGGTTAAATTTTTGTACTGAACTGATGACAATAGATATATAAAATTGTTTTATATTAGATATTAATAATTAATGCATGCTAATATGATTAGTGTTTAATTCTGCAAAAATTTCAGCATGATTAGAATTGTTGTAAAATTTGATTAATACTGAAAACAGTAGTACCATGCTAGGTAATACTGAAGAATGTAAATGTGCGAACATGAGATGAATGCGTAAATATTTTGTATTTAGAAGTGTGTTGAAATTGAGAAAATATATTAATGTGACAATGGGTGACACTGCTACCTTAGAGGGCTGTGGAACTGTACTGTGGTAAAGTCCCCACGGAAAAGTTCAAAGTGTGTGATGTCCCATGGGCATTGTGATTAAATCCTGGAGGCGAACAAGTATCGCTGGTTAGGGTGGAGAGTGCTTCTCCCGGTTCTGCGCAGTAACTAAGATTAATCACTGGAATGCCTAGGTGATTGATATGTGATGTGATTAGTGTGTGTCCTTCTAAAGTGGTTTGGGCTATGTGTCACGGCATCAAGGAAAAGTGAAAATGTGTTTAAGTGAAAGAAAATGTGTAAATTGTGAACCTGTGTAAGTGAATATGTGTTCATGAAATTCTTATGAAAACATGCAAAAATGATAAGTTTCTTGTGAATGTGACATGATAGTAGTAAATCAGCGAGCTTTTCATTAATATAAATGTGTTAACTATGTGAAAAATTATCTTAGAATTTATGTTAAATTAGTTGTTATGAAAAGTGAAAAATTATGTGTAAAATGATCAACATGTGGCATATGAATGATTGAATGAAATCAGTTTAGCATATTGAAAAGTGTAGAAAGCATGTGATAGGATTAGTTATTGTGTATAAAACTAAATCCCATGTGTAAAATGTGTAGAAATCATGCATAGGCTTCTATTTGAATAAATTGTCAAATCCATGCATTATGTGTAAATGGTGTAGCAAAATGATATGGAGATTTCTTGATGCATGTATCTTTAGTGTGCTTGGTGTTACTTGTTGAGTTCTTTTGAACTCATTCTTGCTTCGGCGTACAGGTACAAACGTTTCTACTTCTTCCGAGGAGATCGTTAGGAGCGACTCGGAGCGAGAGTAGGAGAGATTGTTGTGGATTTAGCATTGTACTTTTCCTTACTTCATAGTATGTAATAAAGACTCTGCGTAGTCTCGTGTGGACAATGTATTTATTTTATTTCAATTATGAAAAGTTAGTTCTCTTTTCTACTATACGGACTGTGAATAGAATGTGGATGATAGAATAAGATTTCTTTTCAGTTCTTTAAATTCCGCTGTCATGTGATATAATATATTTGTGTATGTTTCAGCCTATTGTACTAGTGTTGGGTAAATGTCCCACTGTGGCGATGCTTTCTATATCGACGTGGGTTGGTGGAACCGTACCGATATAAAGAGGGTCGTTACAGAGATTGGTATCAGAGCGTCAGGCTGAAATTGTACATAAATATGCATATACCATCATCTTCATTGTATACTAAGTCTGTGTAGATTGTCCACATAGATAAGTAATTAGTTAGAAATTAGATAGTTTAGTTCTAAATGGTGATTAATCCATTTTACAGGATATGGCTTCGCGTGGTAGGCGTGGTGTTCCTGCTCGTGATGCCGAGCAGAGGAGAGATGAGCCTCGGCGTGAGGATCAGGCTGAGCAGCATGCCCCTGCACCCCAGGGTCCTGTACTTCCTCCACCGCCACCAGTAGACTATGGAGTGTTCATGCAGGGTTTGGTGTAGGCCATGCAAACACAGGCCCACACTCAGGCTGCACTCCAGGCTCAGTTGCAGGCTCAGGTTAGAATAATAAGATAAAGTAGTCTGTATTATTAAATGCATGATTTGTTATGTTATATGTGTTAATTATGTTGCTTGTTGTAGCAGGCTCAGGTACCAGTTCCACAGGCTGACCATGGTGGACCCTCCATCATGGAAAGGTTCAAGAGGATGTCGCCACCCTCTTTTAAGGGGGAGAGCGATCCATTATTAGCTGAGAACTGGATGAGGGAGATTGAGAAGATCTTCCGGGCCATTAGGTGCGCTGAGGACGACAAGGTCACTTTAGCCACCTATATGCTACAGGTATGTGTGATCTAATCTAGTGGTTATTACTTTAAGTACAAATTATGTTGGTTAGTTCTCATGGATGGTTTTGGCAGGAGCGAGCCGATGTATGGTGGTCCTCGTTGTTACGTACTCGGTTCGAGGATGGTGCCGTGGAAGTTGGATGGGATGAGTTCGTGAGGCTTTTCCGAGCCAAATTTGTTCTGGAGCACATCCAGGACAAGATGGAGCAGGAGTTCCTCTCGTTAACTCAGGGCTCCATGACTGTGCTGGAGTACGAGGCCAGGTTTGCCAAGCTATCAAAGTACGCCCCTCATATTGTAGCTGATGAGCGTAGGAAGGCGAAGAAAATCGTGATGGGTCTGAAACCATCGCTGAGGACGAGGTTGGTGGCTTTCGACCATCGTACTCTCGAGCAGGCGCTCAGCGCTGCGTGTCGACAGGAGGGGGAGATGGACAGTATCTGGAGGAGAAGAAGGCTTCTCAAAAGAGGCCAGCAGCTCCTTTCCAGAGACAGGAGAGGAAGAAGGCGACTTTCCAGTCACCGCAGCGTCCTGTGGCATCAGGTAGTGGTCAGGTATCTTCTCAACGTTCCCCTAGTGGTAAGAAGGAGTGTCCTCATTGCGGGAGGGCACATGGCGGTACGGAGTGTTGGCTGGTAGCAGGGAAGTGCTTGAAGTGCGGGAGCAGTGATCATAAGATTAAGGATTGTTCGAGGCTTCAGCAGGGAGCCTAGCGGGGGCCTGCCCCAGTAGCAGCAGCAGTAGCGCCAGCGACAGGACGGCCAGGGAGACCTCGAGCCCCAGCTCGAGTGTTTGCATTAGCTCGTGAGGACGCCGAGCAGGCGGATCATGTCACCGAAGGTACGGTTTTGTTCTTAGGTGTGCATGCTCGGGTTTTGTTCGATACGGGTGCTACTCACTCGTTCATTTTCGAGCGTTTTGCTAGGCAGTTAGCTTTAGTGTCAGGATTAGAGTCTGAGGATTTAGAAGTCCCTTTGTGTATGCATACACCTACGGGTACGGTATCGACTAGGAAGTGTATTCCGTCTTTACCGGTGTGCATTGAGGATAGAGTCCTAGAAGGGTGTTTCTTCTTGCTTAAGATGAAGGACTATGATGCTATTCTTGGTCTGGATTGGCTAGAGGAGCACTATGCATTGGTAGATTGTCATGGGAAGAAGATTGTTTTCCGCATTCCTGGTGAGGATGAATTTTCTCATCCTTTGCCGAGGAACTTAGCAAGAAAGTTTGTCATCTCGGCCATGAGGGCAATGAGAATGGTGAACAAGGGTTGTGACGCTTTTCTTGCCAGTGTGTTTTAATACCCAAGGCTGATGAGTCACTTACTCTTGCCGAGATAGATGTAGTGCAGGATTTTCCAGATGTCTTTCCTGATGATTTATCTGGATTGCCACCGGCTAGAGAGATAGAGTTCACTCTAGAGTTGCTTCCAGGCATCTCTCCTATCTCGAAGGCACCTTATCGAATGGCACCTGCGGAATTAGCTGAGTTAAGGAAGCAGTTGCAGGATTTGTTAGATAAGGGATTTATTCGCCCTAGCATTTCCCCTTGGGGCGCACCTGTCTTATTCGTGAAGAAGAAGGATGGGTCACTTCGGTTATGCATTGATTATAGAAAGCTAAACCAGGTGACGGTGAAGAACAGGTATCCCCTTACCTCGGATTGATGATTTGTTTGACCAGCTACAGAATGCATCGGTCTTTTCTAAGATTGATTTGCATTCTGGCTATCATCAGTTGAGGATTAGGAGTGAGGATGTGTCCAAGATGGCATTTAGAACCCGTTATGGACATTATGAGTTTTTGGTCCTTCCGTTTGGTCTAACCAATGCCCTGGCAGCGTTCATGGATCTCATGAACAGGGTGTTTAGACCCTATCTAGATAGTTTTGTTGTAGTCTTCATTGATGACGTGCTGGTCTACTCTCCGGATGAGGCCACACATCGTCAGCATTTGAGAATAGCGTTAGAGGTTCTCCGTGAGTACAAGCTGTATGCAAAATTCAGCAAGTGCATTTTGGATGCGCGAGGTTCATTTCCTTGGGCATGTTATCTCCGGTGCTGGTGTAGCAGTGGACCCAGCGAAAGTCCAAGCTGTTATGGATTGGGAGAGTCCCAAGACTCCTTCGGAGATTCGGAGTTTTCTTGGTTTGGCGGGTTATTATCGGCGTTTTATTGAGGGATTTTCATCCATCGCCGCTCCATTGACTCAGCTGACCAGGAAGGGAGTGAAGTTTGTCTGGTCCGAGGAGTGTGAGAGTAGTTTTCAATTATTGAAGACTAAACTCACATCAGCTCCTGTGTTAGTTCTACCGAGCGGTGTAGAGGATTTTGCTATCTACACGGATGCATCTCGGATTGGCCTTGGCTGTGTGTTGATGCAGCAAGGAAGGGTAGTAGCATATGCTTCGAGGCAATTGAAGGAGCATGAGCGAAACTATCCGACTCATGATCTTGAGCTTGCGGCAGTGGTTCATGCACTGAAAATCTGGAGGCACTATCTTTATGGTGTCAGATTTGAGGTGTTCACTGATCACAAGAGCCTAAAGTATCTTTTCTCCCAAAAAGAATTAAACCTTAGGCAGAGAAGATGGATTGAGTTCCCGAAGGACTATGACTTCGACCTCCAGTATCATCCTGGAAAGGCGAATGTCGTAGCAGATGCCCTTAGTAGAAAGAGGTCGTCTGTCCAGCAGGACTGGAAGATGTTGGAGGATGAGCGTGTACGATGACCGAGTTGGAGCCAACATTATGCCGAGCTTTTGTGGCTCAGCTGTCCATTAGGTCATCGGTGTTAGATGAGGTGATCGAGCATCAGAAAGCCGACCCTAGACTCCAAGAGTTAGTGGGCAAAGCCGGTATTGCTCGTGATGAGGATGGTGTGATTAGATTCCATCATCGTGTCTGTGTTCCAGACATTGTAGATATTCGTGAGCATGTTTTAGCAGAAGCTCATAGATCTAGGTTGTCTATTCATCTGGGTAACACTAAGATGTACCAGGATTTAAAGAGATCGTTTTGGTGGTCTGGCATGAAGAAGGATGTAGCTGAGTTGTGTCTAGATGTCTAGTATGCCAACAAGTGAAGGTCGAGCGGCAGCGACCATCTGGTCTTATGCAGAGGATGGAGATCCCAGTTTGGAAGTGGGGAGCTGTCACTATGGATTTTGTTACGGGTTTGCCTCGATCTAGACGAGGTAATGACTCGATTTGGGTAGTGGTAAATCGATTCTCGAAGACTGCGCATTTCTTGCCTATGAAGAAGAAGCAGTCAGTAGAGAGTTTCGCTAGACTGTATGTTAGTAGTATTATTAGATTGCATGGGGTACCGAAGTCTATTATTTCGGATCGAGATCCGAGATTTACTTCGAGGCTATGGAAGGGTCTTCAGGATGCGTTAGGTTCGGAGCTGAAGCTCAGTTCGGCATTTCATCCCCAGACAGATGGACAGTCCGAGAGGACTATCCAGACGCTTGAGGATATGTTGAGGGCTTGTGTGCTGGATTGGAAGGATGATTGGGAGCGCCATTTACCTCTAGTGGAGTTCGCATATAACAACAGTTTTCATGCGAGCATTGGCATGGCTCCATTTGAGGCTTTATATGGTTGGCCTTGCAGATCTCCTTTGTGTTGGGAGGAGACCGGTGATAGGCAGTTGATCGGTCCGGAGTTAGTTCAGGAGACTTCGGATAAGGTCCAGCTTATTAGGAAGAGACTTGTTGCGGCATAGGATAGGCAGAAGAGTTATGCCGACAACAGGAGAAAGGATCTAGAGTTCGAGGTAGGTGAGCATGTCTTTTTGAAGATTTCGCCTACGCGGGGTGTAGTTAGATTTGGAAGGCATAGTAAGTTGAGCCCTAGATTCATTGGCCCGTATGAGATTCTCCGACGATTGGGCAACGTGGCATATGAGCTAGCTTTACCTCCAGCATTGGCTAGCGTACATCCTGTTTTTCACGTATCTATGCTCAAGAAGTATGTCAGAGATCCGTCTCATGTTATTAGACATGAGCCAGTGGAGATCCAGCCAGATCTTTCTTATGTGAAGCAACCAGTAGCTATTCTTGATCGGAAGGTTCAACATCTCCGAAACAAGAGCATTGCGTCAGTAAAGATCTTATGGCGTAACTTCTCGCGAGTGGAGGCTACTTGGGAGCTTGAGGATGCAATGAAAAAGAAATATCCTCAGTTGTTTGAGTAGTGTCAGTCTAACTTCGAGGACGAAGTTTCTTTAAGGGGGAGAGGGTGTAAGGCCCTTATTTTCATCTTGCTTGTTTAAGTATATATGTATGCGTATAAGTGTATACTATTATGTATAGATTATTGTGTATAAGTATTTATTTATACAAATTGTATGAATTAGTATTATTGTAATGTACATATTGTATTCAAGTATATATACATATATATATCTATATTTATTTATTTATGTGTGTAGTATTATAAATTCTGCATATTTAAAGTGAATTTTGTCGGCCAGTCGGCGTCAACATCGGCTGACGTTGACTAGGAGTAGGCGGCAATATCGATGGACGCCCACTCTGGATAGGCGACCATAGATATGGACGCCAATATCCCAGACCAGTTACGTTTCCAGATCCGGAAACGCCTCCGGAAATTTAGCCTCTTGTTTTAGAAACCCTTCCCAACGGCTCTGAGACTTACCCCTTTAGCATATCCGACCCCCAACCCTTTATAATACCCAGTTTTCGGCCAGATCCATCCCTTTTGACTCTTGGGTCAAAAACCTAGCTCTTCTATGCAAAAACCCCAACTTGAACCTGAGAGATCTGATTTCGGGAGGCTTCATCCGGTGATCTGCATCGACTGGTGTCAACTCTGAACATCCGGAACGACTCCCCACGCTGGTGTGCAGTGAAGATCAACAAAGAACTCGAAGAAGGAGGGATTTGAAGACTCTTTGGCACAGGCCGAGGAGGGATTCTCCGGATTGAATCGTCGTTTGTGGATTTTACAGGAGGCAAGTACCCCACTCACATCAACCCTACATGTGTCTAGTATGTCCCAGGAATTTTTCGGATTTTTCTCGTGTCCTGGAACCCCCCATTCAAGTGATTTGTTGGCGTTCAGTCTGTGTTTGTGCAGACAGGATATTAACGGCAGGATCCCTCGCCGCTAATATCATGTGTTGGCGGCATCATATACTGCCGTTAACCTATAGACGGCTACCCCATGCCGTCAAGTTCTTTAGACTGCAACAGTGTGCAAGTCTGCCCTTCTATAAGCTAATTTTCGAGTTTTTCCGCATGAGGATATACAGTAAATTTCATATAATATGTAAATACACATGTTTGGGTGTATTGTGAATTATTGTGCATTTTTAAAATTTTCCCCAAATTATTAGAATTCTTTGAATGTGCTACCGACAGAATTTTAATCTTGAAAAATATCATTTATGAAATATGTATAGAATTTGACTGCCATGAAATTTCTGTACACTGGTTATGAGATCTGATGCATGATATAAAAATTTGAGTAATTTATAATATCTGTTTAGTTTAATTAATTTTCTGAACCGAAAAATAGTTAATATGTCTACTCAATGTAGAAAAGTTAAGAATTCATGCGAAACTAGTTAAATTTCTATAAATTGAGATATAATTAGTACTATCAGTATTCATGTATGTAATAAGTTATGAGTCCGAATAATGAAAATTTATGTCAGTTTGGCTATTTTTACATTTGATAACATCACTGTTAGAATTTTCATAAATTATGTGTAATTCAAAAAAATGTATATTTTGGTATGCATGATGTTTAAACTGTGATGAATTTTTGGTTAAATTTTTGTACTGAACTGATGACAATAGCTATATAAAATTGTTTTATGTTAGATATTAATAATTAATGCATGCTAATATGATTAGTGTTTAATTCTGCAAAAATTTCAGCATGATTAGAATTGTTGTAAAATTTGATTAATATGAAAACAGTAGTACCATGCTAGGTAATACTGAAGAATGTAAATGTGCGAACATGAGATGAATGCGTAAATATTTTGTATTTAGAAGTGTGTTGAAATTGAGAAAATGTATTAACGTGCCAATGGGTGACACTGCTACCTTAGAGGGCTGTGGAACTGTACTGTGGTAAAGTCCCCACGGGAAAGTTCAAAGTGTGTGATGTCCCATGGGCATTGGGATTAAATCCTGGAGACGAACAAGTATCGCTGGTTAGGATGGAGAGTGCTTCTCCCGGTTCTGCACAGTAACTAAGATTAATCACTGGAATGCCTAGGTGATTGATATGTGATGTGATTAGTGTGTGTCCTTCTAAAGTGGTTTGGGCTATGTGTCACGGCATTAAGGAAAAGTGAAACTGTGTTTAAGTGAAAGAAAATGTGTAAATTGTGAACCTGTGTAAGTGAATATGTGTTCATGAAATTCTTATGAAAACATGCAAAAATGATAAATTTCTTGTGAATGTGACATGATAGTAGTAAAACAGCGAGCTTTTCAGTAATATAAATGTGTTAACTATATGAAAAATTATCTTAGAATTTATGTTAAATTAGTTGTTATGAAATTTGAAATTTATGTGTAAAATGATCAACATGTGGCATATGAATGATTGAATGAAATCAGTTTAGCATATTGAAAAGTGTAGAAAGCATGTGATAGGATTAGTTATTGTGTATAAAACTAAATCGCATGTGTAAAATGTGTAGAAATTATGCATAGGCTTCTATTTGAATAAATTGTCAAATCCATGTATTATGTGTAAATGGTGTAGTATAAAGATATGGAGATTTCTTGATGCATGTATGTTTAGTGTGCTTGGTGTTACTTGTTGAGTTCTTTTGAACTCATTCTTGCTTCGGCGTACAGGTGCAGACATTTCTACTTCTTTCGAGGAGATCGTTAGGAGCGACTCGGAGCGAGAGTAGGAGAGATTGTTGTGGATTTAGCATTGTACTTTTCCTTACTTCATTGTATGTAATAAAGACTCTGCGTAGTCTCGTGTGGACAATATATTTATTTTATTTCAATTATGAAAAGTTAGTTCTCTTTTCTACTATACGGACTGTGAATAGAATGTGGATGATGGAATAAGATTTCTTTTCAGTTCTTTAAATTCCGCTGTCATGTGATATAATATATTTGTGTATGTTTCAGCCTATTGTACTAGTGTTGGGTAAATGTCCCACTGTGGTGATGCTTTCTATATCGACGTGAGTTGGTGGAACCGTACCGATATAAAGAGGGTCGTTACACATCTTGTCCACATCCTTCAGCTTTGAAGTATCAAAATGAGTATCTAAAAGAAATGGAGAATCTGATGAAGAATCACGGTTATTTGAGTAAGTGCATGGGTCTGTACCTTTGGAATTAGAAGCCCGATCTCCTGAAGAATCATGATCTTTGTAAGTTTCCTTTTTCTGCATGAGAGGTAATCCCACCTTTCTATTATCCTCAGTCGTAGAAATTGTAGAAATACTCGATTGTTTGGCAAAAAAGGCAGAAGATCCCAGATTTATACCAACATGAGGGCTGGTGGTCACCGTAGGACCTGTAGGATCTGCATGGGAAATATTCTTCCCGTTGATGGAGGAGATGACAAGAATAGAAGATGGTCCCGGTTTTACACCTAGTGACATGGTCACCGTAGAACCTGTAGGATCAGCATGGGGAATATCCTTCCTGTTGATAGAGGAGATGCCAGGAATAGAAGATGGTCCCGGTTTTACACCTAATGACATGGTCACCGTAGAACCTATAGGATCTGCATGGGGAATATCTTTCTCGTTGATAGAGGAGATGCCAGGAATAGCAGTAGGTCCCAGTTTTACATATAAGGACATGGTCACCGTAGAACCTGTATAATCTGCATGGGAGATATTCTTCACGTGAGAAAGGGAAGGATTGATACTGTCTTCTGCTCCAGATTCAACAATCTCGCTAATGGCCTCCGGATTACCATTATCTTTCTTTCTAATAAAGCCGGTTTTACGCAAATAGCAGAAGGTTTCTGATGCATGCTATTAGCCACCGAGCTTCCAGGTGTGGTACTCTCCTCATGAACATGCACATGCACAGACGTACCATTGGCGTTCTTAGTGGAGTCCTTCATGGAAGACTCTTCGTTGATGGAAAGATCACGAAGAATATCAAATTTATTTGCCAAAGAAACTAAGGCCTACACGCATGACTAACAGGTGGAGCAGCCTTGGGTCTCCATTCACGCCTTGCATAGCTACTAGGAGGAACAGTCTCGGCAATAACAGCAATAGAGCATGTACCCTATGAATGACCAAAAGATGAACAAACTGAACATGGTTTTGGCTTCCACTCGTATTCTACTCGAATGTCTTCAGAATCTCCCAACTCATGCAACACCTTAATCTCATTTGGAAAAGAGAAGTCAGATGAAATAAGCACACAAATCCTAGCGAAAGCCAGTCTCTTCCTTGAGGCTGTCATCTTGTCCATGAAGAGAGGTTTACCAAGAACACTCCCCATCTTGCTCAGCGAAGTGTGAGACCATAGATGCAGTGGTAGGTTAGGAAAGGAGATCCACAAGGGAATAGACGAAAGCATGGCCTTCTCCATCTTTACATCTTGGTTCCAGCGGTGAAGGATAAAAGGATGAGCTCTAATATGCCAGAACCCTTCCAAGACCCGCTGCATGTCTTCTTGCAGATCAAACACGCACACAAAGAAACCACCCAGATGCATGTGCAGATCAAAGTTACCTCTTGGCTTCCATTGCTTATTAATGAAGTTCTTGAGAGGAGTGAACGCAGTGTTGATGCAACTATGTAACCTACTACAGCAAATCTCCACGTGCAAGCAAGTTCTTGCGAGTCTTCAAAGCAGAAAGACACCGCCGGCCTATCTCCATGAATGATAGGCGCTAGAAAGTCCAGTCGGAGACCTGTGCTCGGCGTTGATGAGGTGCCAACAAATAGTTCGTTCCAAGCTTTCTTTGAAGAAGACACCGCATGCACTGGAAACCTACATAGAGAACGTCCCCTTGAACGAGATCGGGCACGAGAAGGGTTGCGACGAGGAGGCTGGTGAGTCGGAACGCCTAGTGAGGACCTACTTGGACTGGATCGCTCGCAGCATTCACGGTGGCACCCTTGGAGTTCAGCACCTCTTCCGGAGGAAGAGATGAATGCACTGCTGGTGCAACCCTCACATTTGAATCCCCCATGGTCGCCCTGCCGGAGAACCTCACAGCGGAAGGCCCACCGCCGGGGAAGAACCAAGCATCAGCAGCCCCCCACCGCCGAGAAGGCGGGAGGAGCCCGGCGAACAGCCAAACCTTCACGGCCTCAGAGCTTCTCTCTCTAGGAACCTAGAGAGAGAGAGAGAGAGCACTACTTTATGCTCAATCAATCAATCACTACAAGCAACCAAGGTGACTGAGAGGTGGTAGTAGCGAGAGTGTAGATGTCCGTCCATAAAGAATTCCTTTCTTGACTGTTATTAGAAGCATAAATGGCAGTCAACTAGAAACTAGTATTGTTTCTTTTTTTTTTTTTGGTAAGTAATAACCTTCATATATTGAAGGGAGAGAATATACAAAACCCATGACCAAACAAATAGTACATGGAAGAGGACTCCCAAAGGAGGACAGGAGAGTGTACCTGCAACGACCCACTTCCACCCGGTACGGTTATACCAACCCTCATCGGATGAGAGCAAGCTGCTACAGAAGAGAATACCCCAACAAGTAACAAGTGAGCTGATATATACACAAATAGAATTGAATAACGCAACAGAATTTAAATGAATCTTATTCCATCAACTTTTAAATCCACATACCACAGTCTATATAGTTTAACAAGAGATAACATAAGCGCAATATTTTCCAAATACATAGCTGGCTCCAAGTACATTTGATCAAAATTCAAATTTCAATTGTACCATTACATACTATGAAAGATAAATTACAATTCTTCAATCACTTAGTCCAACTCCACCTCAAATCTTGCTAGCTCCTCCACTGCTAATTTCCTGAAATGTTTAGCAAGAGTGAGTCTACACAATAGACTCAGCAAGTGACTTAAGATTCAATACATACATGCTTTTTATTAATTAACACAATAAAATTTCAGCAGTTAACATCATACATGATCACGCTCCAACCTAAACAATTGCATAGGGAATTTCATTAAACAATTATCCTAACACATGTAAAACTAAAATCTAACAAGATCACTAACATCATGGTGTCATTAACATGAGTAAAATATATACTCACACGTTTTTATACTTTACCCAAATCATTGTAAAGTTTGCACACCTAAACCATTGAAACATATACAAGATAGGTAGCACTCCTAACATGATTTCTAACACACTTCGTATACAATCATAACAATTTACTTCACATTTAGCTTGCTGATTTTATACAAATTTTATCACATTCATATTACCTTCGCATAGGGATCACTTTTAACTACACAACATAGTACTAAACACATGTACATCCAATAATTCAAATTCCATGAATATGAAAGCATATACTTACATTTGGGTACTAATAGTAACATCACTTTTAGCATTTGGCAATTAATACATCAACACATACACATAGAGGAATAATCTAATTCATGAGGATAATAACACACATTTATACACATCAATAAACAAAATATCAATTAAAACTATTGCCATTTACACTTATACTATTTTCTCGTTACATACAACCATATGATTAACCTTGGCTTTCACACACACTCACTTTTATTCTATCACACATACATATACACATTTCCCATTATTTCCTCTTTCACATTCACATACTTATCATTTCACTTTTGCACATAACATGTGCCAAATTTACACATATCTCGCACATACCTTGTGCTATGAACAAATATCACTTTTCACAACACACTTATGCTCATTTTACATAATGCCAAGACACAGCCCAAACCACCATTAGAGGTTCATATAACACACAAATTCACATTCACATTCACGTACTTAATCACCGGCACAGTGATAAGTTTTAGTTCCTGCAGAAACCGGGGAAAGCCCTTCCCACCATTACCAGTGGAACTTGTCCACCTCCAGGATTTCACAAGACCCTTTGCCAGGGTACCCTTCTCTAGGGTATCACATATCATATTGAGCTTTCCGTAGGGGCACTACTACAGTACAACTCCAAGCATCTAAGGTGGCAGTGTCTTATGGGCACCATTGTTTCTCTTGTCACATTTAACCATTTTATACACATATATCACTTGTTCTCACACTTCTCATGCTTGAACACCCTTCTACATAATTCATACACACATAAGCTTTCATTTACTGATTTTAACCTTACTATGGCAACTGCCAAATAATCATAATACAAATTTAATCATACTGAAATTTACTGAATCACATCGAATCACAATTAACATGCTCACATTGTCGTTTTTCTCATAAAAAAACCCATAACAATACTTACGGTTATCAAAATAACATGAGATTTTAACCACAGACAAATTTCTGGTTTATAATCACACATGCAAATTTTCATATTTTTATGAATCATATTACATTTACAGGAATTAAAACATGCAATCTCATGCCGTTCATAATTCGATTTAACACGGAACATAACATGAATATCCAATTTGACAGCTCACGGCCCTGAACCTAACATACTCATTATCACAGGAATTTTCCCTGGATTTATTGCACAACACTCAATTTACTGTAAATTTTTCAAATTCCTACGCATGTCTTCTATTTCCAAAACATAAATTACAGTAAATCCCACAGTCATGGAGAAATTCACAAAATTTCAAGGCCAGGACTGATTCGTAGATACATGGTTTAGAAAAAGTTAGGGCATCCCATTCTTCAGGAATCATGTAAACTATGGGAGAACATGCAAAAATCCATTTTCCAACATGTATTTCAATAAGTTTAACAATCCATGCCATTCACCAAAAAGCACAGAAAATATCACATGCATCCCATGGTCTATTTTACATAACATATATGACTACATTATATCCTCATTCGAAAACACTTCGGAAATTAATCATATAGAAGGGAGAACAGCTCACTATTCTGCCCTGAAGAACTTAACGGCATCGTCTGGACGTTAATGGCGCTTTAACGGCAATATCGTTGGCCGCTAATCGAAGATATTGACGGCCATGGATCATGCCGTCAAGTTCAGGTCTGTGCAAAACACAGACCCGAGCTCCAAATACAAGAAGAATCGGGGAATCCAGAACGCGAGGAAAACTCGAGAAAAATGCTGGGACCTAGGGCACATGTATAGGATTGAGATCTATAGGTTACTTGCCTTTCTAAAAACCTCCAAAGGGATCTATGTTGCTGTTGAAGCTCTCTTTGGGCAGTCCCAAGAAGCCTCCAAAACACCACTCCTCCAGGTTCTTGGTCGATGCAGATGCTAAACCAGTGGTGGGGAAGCCTTCTCCTTGGTCCCTTCTAGCCTCTAGTTGCAATAGAACGCCGGATGAAGCTCCAAATCGTCAGATCAAGACATGCAAAGTCCAAACTTCCTCACAGCTTGCTAGGGTTTTCTCTCCTCTTTGCAAAGAGCCTAAAGAGAGCTCTTTCTAGTGCAGGAGGAGCTTGGTTTAAAGGAGAGGGGTCTCTCCTTTCCCGTAGAGGTGATGGGAAAGACTCAGAGCCATTGGGGACAACTCCCCAATGGCTGAGCTTCCTTCTTCCAGGATTTCGAGGTCTGCAACGCATGCAGGTCAGAGAAGTAAACGTCCACCTATATGGACGGCTATGGACGCCGACACCTCATGGGCGTCCACCCATGTTGACGCCAATTGGCCCTTCTGCCAGAACTTAAAATCATGCAGAACCATGCTTAATCCATACATGTATGTACATGAAACCTATGTAGTATAACGTATACACCGCTATACCATGCAAACATCCAATTTTTACAACTAATCATACCCATACATACATAGGTACATTATGCATGAAATAGATAGATACAACATGCACACCGGTAACTAGATTAAACTTGCACAACATTACTTAAATACTATATGCGTGGAATTCTTAATATACACAATATGCACAATTTAGCCAATTGCCTATTCTCACCCAAAATTTCCTAAGAATCCATGCATGTTATTCATGAGGAATATAGAATTACGATACACATTACTAAATACACCTACCATACTTGAACTCCATATGTACATGCAATGTACGAAGTACAATGTACACATTAACTACACCATACAAATGAACAACGTTTACAACTAAACACACACATGCATACATAAGTATACCAAGGTGTTATGTATGTAGAATTAGGTATACAATTATCACACGCATAAGATAACATACATATGTACATACACATATGCACTTTATACACTATCACACAATATCCATGAAATAGGTAGTATAGGATATTCTTCAATATTTAGATTGTACATGTATAATATTTAAATAGATACCTTATACAAAATTGGCAAATTACTTGTATTCATGATAGTACTATACATCCCCGCATATACACATGCGAAATTTATAATTATAATATGCACAATTTTCATGCACGTCATTTATGCAACAACGAGCAAACATCATATACATAAAATATAAGTGGGAAAAGAAAATTCGGGGCCTTACACCCTCTCCCCCTTAAAAGAGATCTTCGTCCTCGAAGATCGAATCACGTACCCTTGATGACATCTCGTTGCCGCTTCTAGTCCACTTAGACTAGTGCCTAAATTCCTACCGGTGACTTCCTTACTACTGGAACATCACGGGGATAAACCTCTTCTTCTGATTCGGACAGTCTTTAATCCGATGATTCTTGCTACCACACTTGAGACATCTTCCCGACCTCGTCCAACATACGTCTCCGCCGTAGCGCTTTCCACAATGCACACATACGGGTTTCTCATTGCCCGCCAAAACTACTGACTGAAAGGTTGATTCTATTGGTATCATAGTTGGTTGCTGTCCTTTCATGAACTTCTTCATCTTCCTATTTTGCCGTTGAAATGGTTCTGTAACATTTCTAATCGGGCTTTCTTCTCTGCCAAGTACAACTCCATTTCACTCTCTTGTCTGCACGCCCCGCTAAGAGCCACATCCATAGTTCTAAGGTGAAACGCCGCCAGTCTGGCTCTCAATGACGGTCTAAGCCCCATTACAAACTTCCTTGCCTTGCGCCTCTCATTGGCAACTATGTGTGGTGCATATCTAGACAACTCTGTAAATCTAGCCTCATACTCCAAAACTGTCATCGATCCCTGAGTCAATGCTAAGAATTCCTGCTCTATTTTGTCCTGTATATGCTCAGGAACATACTTGGCCTGAAACATCCTTACGAAATCTTCCCAAGTAACTTCTAGCTCCACTCCCTCAAACCGCGTGCGAAGAACGGAAGACCACCACACATCCGCTCGCTCCTGAAGCATGTATGCCGCCAGACTGATCTTGTCATCTTCTGCACACCTGATGGCTCTGAATATCTTTTTGATTTCCCTGAGCCAACTTTCTGCAACTAACGGCTCACTCTCCCCCTTAAAAGAGGGTGGAGCCATTCTCTTGAACCTCTCCATGACCGATACACCTCCTAAACCACGGTCCTGCTGAGCTGGTGCTGGAACCTGAGCCTGAAGTTGAGTTTGAAAGGCCGCTTGTGTTTGCGCTTGAGTCTGTATTGCTTGTAGAGTCCCTTGCATGACTGTACCATAATCATCCAACGGTGGCGGGGGTGGCACAGGCGATCCTTGAGGTGCTGGTACTTTATGCTGCTCTCCGTCAGTCCTACTTAATTCCTCATCCCGAACAGGTAAGCTCGAACGACGAACCCCTCTAGCCATTGCTACAAAATAAACATCAAGTTAAACTCCACTTATCCCTATACCTAACATGTTATCATGTATTTATCTTACTACTTTTCTAGTACTATCTTAATTATTCCTTGGATCGGGCTATCCACTACAAAGACTTAGAGATGTGATTTAGTTGATGGCTATTTATGTATAAGTTCAACCCAAAAGTGCTCTGATACCATCTCTGCAACGACCCACTTCCACCCGGTACGGTTATACCAACCCTCATCGGATGAGAGCAAGCCGCTACAGGGGAGAATACCCCAACAAGTAACAAGTGAGCTGAGATATACACAAATAGAATTGAATAATGCAACGGAGTTTAAATGAATCTTCTTCCATCAACTTTTAAATCCACATACCACAGTCTGTATAGTTTAACAAGAGATAACATTAGCGCAATATTTTCCAAATACATAGCCGACTCTAAGTACATTTGATCAAAATTCAAATTTCAGTTGTACCATTACATACTATGAAAGATAAATTACAATTCTTCAATCACTTAGTCCAACTCCACCTCAAATCTTGCTAGCTCCTCTGCTACTAATTTCCTGAAATGTTTAGCAAGAGTGAGTCTACACAATAAACTCAGCAAGTAACTTAAGATTCAATACATACATGCTTTTTATTAATTAACACAATAAAATTTCAGCAGTTAACATCATACATGATCACGCTCCAACCTAAACAATTGCACAGGGAATTTCATTAAACAATTATCCTAACACATGTAAAACTAAAATCTAACAAGATCACTAACATCATGGTGTCATTAACATGAGTAAAATATATACTCACACATTTTTATACTTTACCCAAATCATTGTAAAGTTTGCACAACTAAACCATTGAAACATATACAAGATAGGTAGCACTCCTAGCATGATTTCTAACTCACTTCGCATACAATCATAACAATTTACTTCACATTTAGCTTGTTGATTTTATACAAATTTTATCACATTCATATTACCTTCGCATAGGGATCACTTTTAACTACACAACATAGTACTAAACACATGTACATCCAATAATTCAAATTCCATGAATATGAAAGCATATACTTACATTTGGGTACTAATAGTAACATCACTTTAGCATTTGGCAATTAATACATCAACAAATACACACAGAGGAATAATCTAATTCATGAGGACAATAACACACATTTATACACATCAATAAACAAATATCAATTAACACTATTGCCATTTACACTTATACTATTTTCTCATTACATACAACCATATGATTAACCTTGGCTTTCACACACACTCACTTTTATTCTATCACACAATACATATACACATTTCCCATTTTTTCCTCTTTCACATTCACATACTTCTTATCATTTCACTTTTGCACATAACATGTGCCACATTTACACATATCTCGCACATACCTTGTGCTATGAACACATATCACTTTTCACAACACACTTATGCTCATTTTTACATAATGCCAAAACACAGCCTAAACCACCATAAGACGTTCATATAACACACACATTCACATTCACATTCACGTACTTAATCACCGGCACAATGATAAGTCTTAGTTCCTTCAGAAACCGGGGAAAGCCCTTCCCACCATTACCAGTGGAACTTGTCCACCTCCAGGATTTCACAAGACCCTTTGCCAGGGTACCCTTCTCTAGGGTATCACATATCATATTGAGCTTTCCCGTAGGGGCACTACTACAGTACAGCTCCAAGCATCTAAGGTGGCAGTGTCTTATGGGCACCATTGTTTCTCTTGTCACATTTAACCATTTTATACACATATATCACTTGTTCTCACACTTCTCATGCTTGCACACCCTTCTACATAATTCATACACACATAAGCTTTCATTTACTGATTTTAACCTTACTATGGCAACTGTCAAATAATCATAATACAGATTTAATCATACTGAAATTTACTGAATCACATCGAATCACAATTAACATGCTCACATAGTCGTTTTTCTCATAAAAAAACCCATAACAATACTTACTGTTATCAAAATAACATGAGATTTTAACCACGAACAAATTTCAGGTTTATAATCACACATGGAAATTTTCATATTTTATGAATCATATTACATTTACAGGAATTAAAACATGCAATCTCATGCCGTTCATAATTCGATTTATCACGGAACATAACATGAATATCCAATTTGACAGCTCACGGCCCTGAACCTAACATACTCATTATCACAGGAATTTTCCCCGGATTTATTGCACAACACTCAATTTACTGTAAATTTTTCAAATTCCTACGCATGTCTTCTATTTCCAAAACAGAAATTATAGTAAATCCCACAGTCATGGAGAAATTCTCAAAATTTCAGGGCCAGGACTGATTCGTAGATACATGGTTTAGAAAAACTTAGGGCATCCCATTCTTCAGGGATCATGTAAACTATGGGAGAACATGCAAAAATCCATTTTCCAACATGTATTTCAATAAGTTTAACAATCCATGCCATTCACCAAAAAGCACAGAAAATATCACATGCATCCCATGGTCTATTTTACATAACATATATGACTACATTATATCCTCATTCGAAAACACTTCGGAAATTAATCATATAGAAGGGAGAACAGCTCACTATTCTGCCCTGAAGAACTTAACGGTATCGTCTGGACGTTAATGGCGCTTTAACGGCAATATCGTTGGCCGCTAATCGAAGATATTGACGGCCATGGATCATGCCGTTAAGTTCAGGTCTGTGCAAAACACAGACCCGAGCTCCAAATACAAGAAGAATGGGGGAATCCAAAACGCGAGGAAAACTCCAGAAAAATGCTGGGACCTAGGGCACATGTATAGGATTGAGATCTATAGGTTACTTGCCTTTCTAAAAACCCCTATGTTGCTGTTGAAGCTCTCTTTGGGAAGTCCCAAGAAGCCTCGAAAACACCACTCCTCCGGGTTCTTGGTCGATGCAGATGCTAAACCAGTGGTGGGGAAGCCTTCTTCTTGGTCCCTTCTAGCCTCCAGTTGCAATAGAACGCCGGATGAAGCTCCAAATCGTCAAATCAAGGCATGCAAAGTCCAAACTTCCTCACAGCTTGCTAGGGTTTTCTCTCCTCTTTGCAAAGAGCCCAAAGAGAGCTCTTTCTTGTGCAGGAGGAGCTTGGTTTAAAGGAGAGGGGTCTCTCCTTTCTCGCAGAGGTGATGGGAAAGGCTCAGAGCCGTTGGGGACAGCTCCCCAATGGCTGAGCTTCCTTCTTCCAGGATTTCGAGGTCTGCAATGCATGCAGGTCAGAGAAGTAAACGTCCACCTATATGGACGGCTACTTAAGGCTGGCCGTCCATCGATATGGACGCCGACACCTCATGGGTGTCCACCCATGTTGACGCCAATTGGCCCTTCTGCTAGAACTTCAAATCATGCAGAACCATGCTTAATCCATACATGTATGCACATGAAACCTATGTAGTATAACGTATACACCGCTATACCACGCAAACATCCAGTTTTTACAACTAATCATACCCATACATACATAGGTACATTATGCATGAATTAGATAGATACAACATGCACACCGGTAACTAGATTAAACTTGCACAACATTACTTAAATACTATATGCGTGGAATTCTTAATATACACAATATGCACAATTTAGCCAATTGCCTATTCTCACCCAAAATTTCCTAAGAATACATGCATGTTATTCATGAGGAATATAAAATTACGATACACATTAATAAATACACCTACCATACTTGAACTCCATATGTACATGCAATGTACAAAGTACAATGTACACATTAACTACACCATACAAATGAACAACGTTTACAACTAAACACGCACATGCATACATAAGTATACCAAGGTGTTATGTATGTAGAATTAGGTATACAATTGTAAGACCCTCGAATTTCCGTCGTATTTTTCGTATTTATGTGTGTATATTGTGTTGAGTATGTATGTACGTATTTTACGTGGATATTAAAATAGTATAAATACTTGTGCATGTGTTTATATTGAACATAAATAATGTATGTATTGCATGATGATAGTGTGAATATAGTACCATGTACATATTGCATGTATAGAAGCTTGGTATGCATGGTTTTCTGCATAAATTAGGGTTCTGGCCGAAGGCCCTATTGGCGTCAATCCCCAGGCCGTTGAGGTGGTGTTAGCATCCAGCCCTGGACGCCAACCCTAATTCCGGCGTCCAGCGATATGGACGTCAACTTCTCTGGCCTGCATGCGCAGCAGAGCTGCTATCTTCTGAAGCAAGGTATGGCAACCATTGGGGGATGTCCCCCAATAGCTCTGAGGGGTGTCCCATCACCCTAGTGAGTGGGGGAAAGACCCTCTTTAGGTCTGAACCCGAATTGGCTCACCCCATTCTTCCCCTTCACCCTTGCAAGAGGAGAGAGGTGAGAAAGAAAAAAACCCTAGAGCTTTGTGAGAAAAACCCCAGTTTGAACCCCTAAAATCCGTCCCTTTGAAGCTGGTTTTGGAGATCTTCTGCATCAAGGAGGGAGCTGAAGCAAAGGGGAAGGCTTCCCCATCATCCCCTCGGCGTGGAGATCAACCAGAAGCCTGGAGGAAGGCGATCTTGGAGGTGTTTCTGCAACTTCTTGGGACTGCCCAAGGAGGTCTTCACCAAGCCTCTAAACCCCTTAGAAGAATTTTTGAAAGGCAAGTGACCTATCTATGGTATCCCCGTATGAGTCTAGGAGGTTTTTATAATTTTTATGGAATTTCCCTCGAGTCCTAGACCCTCCATTTCACCCAAATTTTAGAGCTCGGGTCTGTGTTTCTGCACAGACCTGAGTAAATGGCAAGGTCCCTGGACTCCCAGTTCTTCCTTGGCGTCCATCGACCCTGCCGCTGACTATGAGTCAGCGGCCAGAGACCGCCGTCTAGTTCTTCAGGACAGAACAGTGAGCTGTTCTATCCCTTCTATACGTTAATTTCGTTATGATTTTCGTGATGAGGATATATGGTATTTCTATAAGCTATGTATATTGTGCATTGTGGTTGTGGATTGAATGTGGTGTGATGGTGAATGTGGGGCAATAATGTCTTGTAGACTTGTGAGCATAACTTGTGGAAAAATTTTGCGAATCAATGTTCCATGATTAGGATTAGTTGAATATCTTGTTTTCAGTCTATTCATGAAGATTTGTGGGGCATGTATGTAGATTCTGAAATTTTGGAAATTATGCATGCTTGTGGAATCGTAAATAAAGTTCGGTTCGGTAAAGTTAAAAACATGCAAAAGCGGTTGTGGTAATTGATTTATAGATGTATGAATTAGGATGAAGTTGTATTCTGAAATCATGCATTAGTATTTTCTGTGCAAAACAGTAAGTGGATGAATTTCAAATGTGTTAGACCCATGTTAGCTTAAATTGTGAATAATATGCTAATTAGGTATTTGATTTTCTGTAAATCCTATTTAGCTCAGAAAAATCTGAAAAATTGAGGGTATGATTTGGAACCCGAAATCAGCATGTGGTTAAAATATCAGGTCAATTGGAACAGTAAATAAAAAGTTATGTGTTTTCATGTAAATTGTGAATAATTCGTATATATATGATCGTAATGTGATTTTATTTTGTTTAAAACTGTATGATGGGTGTGTTTACTATGTGTTAAATCTTGAAAACTCTTTAGTACCATGTTAGGAGAAACAGAGGTGTTCATGTGAGTAAGAAAGTGTGAATGAAATGAAGAGTGCCAAGTGTAAAAACCATGTGTAAAACGTTAAATGTGTAAAAGTGTAAACTGTGCCAATGTGATACTGCTTCCGAGAAGGCAGTGGAGCTGTATCAGGGAAAAGTCCCCCTGAGAAAGTTCATTGTGTTAAGTGACCCTAAGGGCATTAGGGGGAAATCCTGGAGGTGGACAAGTACCACTGGTTAGGGTGGAGACTTGTTCTCCCGGTCTGCGCAGTCCAAGAGTCACCATTGCATTGCCTAGATGGTGCCTATGTGTTATGTGATGTGAATGTGTCCTTCTTTGGTGGTTGGACTATGTGTCACGGCACTAAAATATGTGTAAAGTGTAATGTGTAAAGTGTATGTGACCATGTGTAAATGTGTAAGTGACATATGAATGTGTATGTGTAAAGTGTAACCATGTGAAAAGAGGAAATTGTGAAAAAGGAAAATGTGAAAATCTAGATGTGCAATGTGTTATTGAAACCATGAGAGGCTAAATCTGAAACCATGTGAATTCAGAAAATGCATGTTATCCTTCTTGTGTTTATGTGTGCAAAGTGTTTAGAATCCATGATTAGGAACAATTAATGAGTATGTGTGCAAAGTGGCATGATGGATTGTTCATGTGTTATGTTCTAAGCCACATTATAGCTTTCATGTGTAGGTTTATATGTTGCCCGGTTGGCTAACCCAGAGGGGGGGGTGAATGGGTCTTTAAAGTAATCCTAGCTGATAAAAATCTAAACTCAGAACAAACGTAAAGTGTTCTTGAAAGGGATTAGTAATGGTTAGTAAAAACAGCAATCACACAAAGAAGACAATCACACAACACAGAAATTTATCCTGGTTCGGATCTCCTCTCCTTAGGAGTCCTACGTCCAGTCCCTGAGCAACCCTCAGGATTTCACTAACTAGGGTACAGTCCCCCTATGGACAAACAACAACCACCCAGCTCAGCTGGTCTTCCTTCACCCCTGAAGGGAACACAACACCCTGGTACCACCAGGTCTTCCTTTACTCCTGAAAGGAAAAACACCACCCTGGAAACCACCAGGTCTTCCTTCACACACGAAGGGAATAACACAGGAAATTCTTGAAAGAAAAAGACTAGCCCCTAGATCAAGCTTTTACAAAAACTCAATCTGAAGCTACAAGCACTGAGAGTCGAAGATCTACACAGAGTGCACTCTCTCAGAACTGAACTAGCTCTTCCTTTTGTTTTCTTCACACAGCACAGGGAGCTAAGAGCGAAGATGAAAAGAGTGAATTTTTGGCTCTAGAGAACTTTCGAAGACGTGAAAGCTGCAGAGATCTAGCCGCCCTTGAATCAAATTGACTCCTTGTTGTCTTCAGAGCTTCATCTTGTATTTGTATCTCTAATTTGAATAAGGACAAGGAGATGACCGTTGTCTCACGGCTTTGGTGTACGTTAGACTGAAGGATTTGAGGAAGCTTCCTGTCAGCAGTCTTTTGTTCTTTGGAACACGCAAAGTGATAAGATCTTCTGAGTTTGCTTGTAGTTCTTTCTGTGTCCAGTGTTGTAGGATATTACATCCTTAAGGTTCTACAAGGTTGAGCTTTAATGGTAGACAGCTATACTATCTCCAGATGTCAATCAACGTCAGAGCAGATAGACGCAAATATAGTAGTAACACTTTATCGTTCTAAAAGATGCATGCAGAGAATACACGAGAATGGAAGATATGTTCTGTGTCCATGCAGAGATACGTTCAGTCTTTATTAAATGCATGGCGGTCAAATAGACGAGATGCGACTTTGACTATTCAACGTAGCTTAAATCAAGGAAAAACATTTAATTTATGGAAACATGACTTATGCAGTCGTTGTGAAAATCTGATAGAATCGTTATTATCGAGTTGCTGTAGACTGATAAGAAGTCGTTATGATAACTTATGAAATCGTTACCACAACCAAGTCGTTCTATAACAGATGATAAAGGAGATCGTTATGAAACATGGCAGGTCGTTGTAGCTTTCAAAAGAAATCGTTATGACTTAACAAGTCGTTAAAACTTTCTAAAGAAATCGTTATGATGACTTACAGAATCGTTATAATGAGCAAATCGTTATAACTCCTGAAGAAGTCGTTACGATAACTTACAGAGTTGTTATAATGAGCAAGTCGTTATAACTTCTGAAGAAGTCGTTACGATAACTTACAGAGTCGTTATAATGAGCAAGTCGTTATAACTTCTGAAGAAGTCGTTACGATAACTTACAGAGTCGTTATAATGAGCAAGTCGTTATAACTTCTGAAGAAGTCGTTACGATAACTTACAGAGTCGTTATAATGAGCAAGTCGTTATAACTTCTGAAGAAGTCGTTACGATAACTTACAGAGTCGTTATAATGAGCAAGTCGTTATAACTTCTGAAGAAGTCGTTACGATAACTTACAGAGTCGTTATAATGAGCAAGTCGTTATAACTTCTGAAGAAGTCGTTACGATAACTTACAGAGTCGTTATAATATCGACTTGTTTGACACAGCAAGGTTATTCAATCTTTCAAGTAAATCGTTGTTCTGGTGAGGAAATCGTTATAGTTAATGAAGGAATTATTATGGCTCTTCTAAAAAAAGATGTATGGAAGACTTACCACAAATGCTTGACTTTCTTTGGGTAATTCCTGTGCTTATGGCTAGATAAACGAGGTTAGAAAAACTTTTGACAGTGTTTTGTTTATCACCAAAATAGGCAAGTACTTAAATGAAAAGGACATGGGGATGGACTGTTCATCAATCTCCCCCTTTTTGGTGATGACAAAACTATGATCAATATTTAAGTAGTACTGAATATTAAACAGGAATTAAAATACTTGAGTCATGATTCAGGAATGTGTCAGACACAAGTAGGTAAACATTCTCCCCCTTTTTGTCATTAAGCAAAAAGCAAAAGGAAAGAGACAAAGAATAAGAGACAATGAGGAGAAGGAGCACAATTCATTCATTAAGATTGAGGAGGTACAGGCAAATAATAAGCAGGAGAGAGAAGGGAGGCATAATGAGAAATAGCTTCCCAGGCCTGCTCTTCCTGACGCTTGAAGAATTGCCTAAAGGCACCACACTCAATGGAGAAGGATGGTCCCATGATTGGAGCCATCTTGGATAGATAGAGGCTGCGCTGCTTGGTAAGAAACAGGTCATACTCGTCTGGATCCATGGAGGAGCAGATGATGAGTGTTTTACCAAAACTTGCACAGGCAAGAAACTGATCCATGGTGACAGGGTAGAAAATCTGTTTGTCCTTGAGTTCCTGGCGAAGAGCTAAAAACACTTTGTTCTTTCAGCCCAAACTTTGTAGGGATCAAGGACCAGCTGGATTGAATTCATATCCAAGAAGGTTGCAGGAGAGACAGGAGCTTTCCCTTCCCTGGCTTGAGCAGCATTCAGATGTGCTAGCTGCTGAGCAGATAGAGAGTAAAGCTTGGACCAATCGGAGGCATTCAGCCTTTCACATTCTGAGAGGAGAGGGGCAAGGACTTCAGATTTGACAAACCCTCGATGGTATTCCCGGAAAAGAAATCTAGAAAAACCAACTTGAAGGCCTTTCTGAATCTTGATTCTGCCCATAACTCTTGCAAAACGCTCAAAAATGATTGAACCAACCGAAGATTCCATGATCAAGAAATGAATCTGAGGCAGGAAAATCTCTTCAGGTAAATGAAGAGTTGCAAAATCGACTCTGATTTCCTCAGACTGCGCAGAGTGGGTTAGGACCTTGATGGCTCTCTTGAACTGGCTGAGCTGAACTTCAGGTAAATTGTTGAGATACCTGTAGTTGTTGAAAGTTTGGAAATGCCTGACCAGCTTGATGAGCTTCTGAATGACAGGAGCCCAGGTGTTCTGGTGGTGAAACTGGAACCACTCAGAAAGGGTCAAGGAGTGATCCCTGAGAGGAAACCGTGCTGCCTTAGCCTGAAGAAAGCGATTGTACAGATCTTTATGAGATTTAGCCCATTGCTCCTCAGTTTTGGAGTGGGCTGAGGAGAAGATTTTAGATTTGTCGGCTTTAGACAGAGGAGTATAGGGAAGAATGACATCTAAGTGGTCAGAGAGGTTAAGAAAAGGAAGATTGTGAAGAGTGGCAAAGACAACCTTTTGAAGATATTCTTTGTACAGAGAGGAATGCTTGTGGGTGACTGTAAGAGAAAACCACAAGGGAGGGTAAAGAGGAGAGGCGGAGGAAGAAAGCTTCCGTTTCTTGGAGACAGTACTGGAGGAGTCTGTCTTGGAAAGGTGGTCGCCTACCTTTAGCACAGACCTAAGGATAACCTCTTCAAACTCATCCTTAATTTTATCAAGAAAGGGAGAGTCGATTTGGACATTCTTAGGAATAATAGTGATAAAGGAGGGAGGAGCAGGGGGGTTGAGAAAGGCATCAGAATTGAAAGATCCTACTTCTGGAAATGAAGATGTACCAGAAGAGGATGAGGCTCCAGCTGAGGATGCTGGAGGGGCCTCAAATTCTTGAACAGAAGAAGGATGAGAAGTAGAAGAAACAGGAGAAGATGAGATAGGATGAGGAGGAAAAGGTGTGGGAGAGGAAATGGGCCTGGATCTGGGCTTTTTGAAGGGAGGAGGAGCAGGTGGAGCTGTGGAGTTAGTGGGTGGAGAAGGAGGAATGGGAGTGTTGGTAGAAGTGGGAGGATCAATGGGTGGAGGATCTAATACCACTTCTTCAGGCAAGGAAGACAAGGAGTCCAACACTGCCGGCCCTGGTGGCCCTGACTCCATCACAACTGGCCCTGATGGCCCTGAATCTATAGCTGGCCCTGATGGCCCTGACTCTTTAGCTGGCCCTGATGGCCCTGACTCTGTAGCTGGCCCTTCTGCTGGGGCTTCTGCTGCTGCAGCTGCTGACTGCCCGGAGGGCTCAGGTACACTTGAGTGAGGCTCCTGAGCTGCTGGAGGAGCAGGAGCTTGAGTTCCAACAGCCTGAAGGATGTCAGATAGCATATTTTTCATGGTCCCCATTTCCTGATGGAACCATGTCATGGCAGAGCGAATCTGAACTAATTCCTTGCGGGCTGAAGCTTGGCTTAGAAAGATGGAGTTCACATCAGACTGAAGTGAGCAAAGCAGCTCACCCTGAGCATCCAACCTCTCAATCACAGGTTTTAAATTGATGACAATCTTTTGCTTGACCTGTCTTTCAAATGGTGCATCAGCTAAAAGGGGTACTTCAGGAGCTATATCTTTCTCTTTGCCCTTTGTAGCTGGAGGAGGTGGATTATTGTCCTCATCAGAGCTTGATGAACTAGCTGTCTCCCCTTCTCTGGCATCCAAATTTTCAGACTCTCTCTGGTCTTCCTCCTGATCGCTGGTGGCTGGAGGTGCAACATCTGGTGTCTCTTGGGATTGCTCCCCCTCAAGTGGAGCATCTTCTGCAATGGCACCAGTCTCCCCCTGACAGGGAGCACCCATTTCCATCGAATTATCCTGAGGAATTTGCTGCTCTTCTTCCACTAGTCCTTCTTCAAAGATGTGGCCTGATGCCACAGACTGCTCCATAACAGGCAAGATATCTTCTGGAAGAATGTCCTCAATTCTTCTTTCAGCAGGTGGCACAACTGGATCTGCTGCAGCTGGCCTGTCTTCTTCTGCCCTCACTGCTGTTGCTGCCTCTGATTGATTTCTGGCCATAGATGGCCCTTCCTGCTCTGTTTCTACAAAGACTGGAACAGAACCTGATTCCGTGGCAGTTCGGGCATCACAGAATCTGCCTCTAACTGGGCTTGAGCAACTGAAGGCTCACCAATGAGACCTTCACCTTCTGCAACTGAGGCCTTGAACCAGACCCCATTGACTATTGAAAAGCCGCTCTTCTTTAAGTTTCTGGACCTGATAGCTTGGCCCATCTTCTCCACAACTGCCCCTGAGACATCTACACCGAAGTGTCTGAAGATTCTGGTGAGTAAATGGGCATAGGGAAGGGACACATTCAACTTGCTTTTAGTGTCCCAAATCTGCTCCCTGGCAAATTTCATTCTCTCCATCATCACTGCGGCCATATTGATTTCCTCATTTTTAATGGCCCAGTACATCAGATCGGAGTCAGCCTTAGTGCAAGCGGAGAAGGTTGCACTTCGGGGAACCAAAATCTGACAAACGATAAAGTGAAGGAGGCGGTTGAAGGCACTTAACTGATTGATATCTAGCTTGCCATCCCTCATCTTGAACCCTGGCCCAACAATCCCCAAACCCTTTTCTTGGGTGTCTACAGAATGAATTCCACTGAAGCCCGATATGCTTACTCCAAATAGCATCCTAAGCAATTCCTGGTCGATTCTGATTACGGTGCCCTTGACTGAAGAAACGAGGGCCCCATCTTCTTCTGTTCTTAAGCATACAAAGAACGCCTTTACCAGGTCCGGATAACTTACCTCTGAGCAAGTGGTAAGCCCTTTCCACTTCATCTGGTCGATCTTCTCAATGATGCTGCTCATTCCATTCTTCTGCAGATCTGAAACATCTACTTCCTTGTGACCACAGAGCTTTGTCTTCACAAAGGTGAAACGCTCCTCCTGCGCTGGGGAGAGGTATTCGGCGCTGTAGCCACCCACACTTCCGGCAATAGCTGGTGCGGCCATGGATTCAGGTGGGAGAAGGTTTGAAGGGTTGAAGAGAAGGGTGATGAGAAGAAACCCTCAAACGATTTCGCGGGAAGGAGATGGAAGCTTCAAATTTGCAGAGGGTAGAGGCAAGAGTCGCTAGGGCATCGGCTCATGCGTCGGGACGAAAGAGGGGAAAAAGTGAATGAGGAAGAGGAATCGTTAACGTATCGATTTAAAGAATATAAATGCTCCAAAAGGTGAGGCGTCAGAAAACGACAAGCGAGGTTGACCGCCTTGAAGGACTATGACTTATCGGACGGAACGCTTAAACTGAGACTTTTGAATTGATTTTGACACAGAAGGAGAGAGAGAGAGAACCTTCTTAAATTCTGAGAATTTTTATACCAGCTTTAAATGAAGATCTTTTCACAAAATACACATGCCTAACTCCCTTCTAAGAGATGTAAATCTCTCTTCAGGTAAGGCCTTTGTGAAAATATCTGCTAGCTGATTATTTGTATCAATAAACGATATTTCAATATTGCCATTTGCTACATGATCACGAATAAAATGGTATCTGACCTCAATATGTTTGGTCCTGGAGTGCTGAATTGGATTTTTGGTGAGGTTGATAGCGCTGGTGTTGTCACATAGCAGAGGAATTTTCTTGACTTTGAGTCCGAAATCCTCAAGTTGTTGCTTTATCCATAAGAGTTGTGTACAGCAACTTCCAGCAGCTACGTACTCGGCTTCAGCTGTAGATAGTGCTACTGAATTTTGTTTCCTTGAGGACCATGAGATTAAACACCCTGCAAGAAATTGACAGCATCCACTGGTGCTTTTTCTATCTACCTTGCATCCAGCATAATCCGCATCAGAATATCCTACTAATTTTACATCACAGGAGTTTGGATACCATAGTCCTAGATCATGAGTCCTGGCTAAGTATCTGAAAATCCTTTTGACAGAAATTAAATGTGATTCTCTAGGGTCGGCTTGATATCTAGCACACATGCATACACTAAATAATATATCAGGTCTACTTGCGGTTAGATAAAGTAATGAACCTATCATACCTCTGTAGATCTTTTGATCTACCTTCTTACCATCCTTGTCATTGTCCATCCTTGTTGATGTACTCATTGGTGTTGACAGAGGCTTGGTGTTTTCAAATCCAAATTTCTTTAGCAGTTCTCTGGTGTACTTTGCTTGACAGATGTGAGTTCCTTCCTTTCCTTGTTTGATTTGAAGTCCAAGGAAGTAGTTGAGCTCTCCCATCATACTCATCTCAAATTCTCCCTGCATTAGCTTTTCAAAATACTTGCACAAGGATTCATCAGTAGATCCAAAGATGATGTCATCCACATAAATTTGAACCAACAGTATATTTTTGGCTTTTGTTTTTATAAAAAGAGTGCTATCTACTTGACCTCTATTGAAACCATGTTTTGTGAGAAAAGAACTAAGTCTTTCATACCAGGCTCTAGGTGCTTGTTTTAAACCATATAGAGCCTTATGCAACTTAAAAACATGATTTGGAAAGTCTGTATCATCAAAACCCGGCGGTTGTTCCACATAAACTTCTTCTTTTATAAAACCGTTTAGAAATGCAGATTTAACATCCATTTGAAATAACTTTAAATCTAATGCAGAAGCATAAGCAAGTAACATTCTAATAGCCTCAAGTCTAGCCACTGGTGCATAGGTTTCATCAAAATCTATGCCTTCCTCTTGACAATAGCCTTGAGCCACCAGTCTGGCCTTGTTTCTTAGAATTACACCAGATTCATCCAATTTGTTTCTGAACACCCATTTAGTGCCGATCACAGGATGGTCTGATGGTCTAGGAACAAGTGACCATACTTGATTTCTCTTGAACTGATTTAATTCATCTTGCATTGCTATTATCCAAGATTCGTCAGTTAGGGCTTCATTGACTGTCTTAGGCTCTAATTGAGAGACAAAAGCAAGGTAATCACAAGGAATCAAGTTACCTCTTGTTCTTACCCCTACCGATGGATCACCAATAATGTTTTCAGGTGGGTGATCTTTCTTGTATCTCCATTCCTTTGGAAGAGTTTCATGAGAAATTTCTTCTTGTTGCATTTCTTCCAGAGGCGGATCATCCTTATCTTCAAGTGATGTGTCTTTCAGTTTATTGGACAGTTCATCTGCGTCATCATTATCACTCTCTACTTCCTTTCTCAAGGAGGGATTAGTTTCATCAAAAATAATGTGTACAGACTGTTCAATCAATAAGGTACGTTTATTAAACACTCTATAGCCTTTGGGTTTAGAGGCGTACCCCATGAAGATGCCTTCATCTGATTTGGCATCCAACTTACCAATATCCCTTTTTCCGTTGTTGTGAATAAAGCAAGGACATCCAAAGGTTCTGAAATGGCTGATCTTTGGTTTCTTCCCTTTAAACAGCTCATATGCAGTCTTCTTCAGGATTGGCCTGATCATGACTCTGTTGATAATGTAGCTGGCTGTGTTGACTGCTTCTGCCCAGAAATATCTTGGTAACTCATATTCACAAAGCATAGTTCTTGCCATATCCAAGAGAGTTCGGTTCTTCCGTTCGGCTATACCATTTTGCTGCGGTGTCCTTGGTGCTGAGAAATTGTGCTGAATTCCTTGATCATCACAGAATCTAGCAAACTTTTCATTTTGGAACTCACCACCATGATCAGATCGAATGGATACTATGCTGAACTTCTGATCTTTCTGGACTTTTCTGCTGAAACTAACAAAATTATCAAAAGTGTCATTTTTATGTTCTAAGAAAGATACCCATGTGAATCTTGAGTAGTCATCTACTATAACAAATCCGAAGTTCTTTCCTCCAAGACTGGTAGTTCTCATTGGCCCAAATAGATCCATATGTAGGAGCTCTAAGGGTTTTGAGGTGGTCACCACCGTCTTTGACTTGAAGGAACTCTTTGTGTGCTTTCCCTTAGCACAAGGTCTGCAAACACTTTCTAATTTACCATTGATTTTAGGTAGACCTTCCACAAGGTTCCTCTTTCTGAGCTTGCTCAACCATCCAAGCTGCAGTGGCCTAGCCTTCTGTGCCACAGATCAGTTGATTTGTCTTTGCTGGCTGCCAGACACACATTTTGCTCTTTGAGTTCTTCAAGGTAGAGCACGTACAGATTCTTTTCTCTATTTGCTTCAAAGATGACTGCTCCATCCTTTAGTATGCTACATTTTGACTCTTGAAATTTGATTTGATGTCCTCTATCACACAGCTGACTAATACTTATGAGGTTGTGCTTTAAACCTTTGACTAACAGCACATCTTCTATGACTGTTTTTCCTTTGCTGTTTACTGATCCACTGCCTACTACAGTTCCTTTTCCATTATCCCCATAAGTGACTGTTCCTTCTTCATCTTGGAGATGGGAGAAAAGCTTCAGGTTTCCTGTCATGTGCCTTGAGCATCCACTATCCAAATACCATTTGGATGCTCGAGGGTTAACCTGAGATAAAGACATCAAGATTTAGGTACCCAAGTTCTTTTGGGTCCTGATGGGTCAGTATCATTACTTTTACTTTTTATTATCCACTTCTTATGTCTTGTTGGACAAGTGAATTTTAAATGTCCTAGCTTGTTACAGTGACTACAGCATGATGTTATTGTTACTCTTTCTATGTACTTAAAATTCGCTTTATATGCTACATCTTGTTCTGGAGTGAACTTAGGAGTTGGATATTTTTCTGGATAGATTATTTCTTCTTCATTTACTGGAGGTATGTAACCTAAACCTCGTTTATTCTTACCAGATCTTCTAGCACCTTTTAATAATAAGGAATTCTTTCCATTTGTAAACTTTTCTAAGGTGCTTGCTAGTGTATTGTTTTCTTCATTTAATTCATTTACCGTTTTTCTTAAATCATCTGAGCTTTCCTGTTTTTCTAGGTCAATGATTTGTCTGTTCTTGTCTTTTAAGTTTTCACATAATAGTTCATTTCTTCTCTTAAGCTCCATTATTTGTTTTTCTAGTTCTTCATTTTCAGATTTTAAATCTGAGTTGGTATTTTCGAGACAGGTGATATTTTTCTTGCTTAGCTTAAGTAGTTTAGACACTTCTTTATACTTATCGTAGAGTTCATTAAATGCACTTTCCAAATTGTCCGAATCTGAGTCATTACAGGAATCGAAAGAGGAATCAGATGTTACCTTATCCTCGGTATTTGCCATAAGAGCCAGGTTGGCTTCTTCTTCTTCACTGCTGGAGCTTGACTCACTGTCTGAGTCGCTGCTGTTTTCCCATGCAGCTGCCATGGCTTTCTTTTTGAATCTTCTGAACTTCTTGGAGCTGTCCTTCTTCTTGTGATCATTTTTCTTTAGCATTGGACAGTCTGCCTTGATATGTCCAGGTTTCTTGCATTCATAGCAAAGTGGCTCATTCCTCTTCTGATCTTTTCCATCTGGTCTCTTGAGATCTTTGTTTTCTTGAAGTACCTCCTACCAGACTGGAACTTCTTCTTCTTGGCCAAGATTCTCTGCAATCTTCTTGAGAGCATGGCTTCTTCATCATCACTATCTTTGCTATCTTCACTGTTATCTAAGGATTCTTCTGATGAGTCCCCATTAGCTTTAAGCGCATTTGACTGCTTCTTTCTACTGGAGGATTCTCCTAGTCTTTCCATGTTTATTTCATGGGCCATGAGAGACCCGATGAGTTTTTCTACTGACATTCTCTTAAGATCATTAGCTTCTTCGATAGCTGTGACCTTTGCCGTCCATGAAGATGGCAAGGATCTGAGAATCTTCCTTACCATATCTGCAATCTCATATGACTTTCCTAGACTTGCTAGGCCATTAGTGATGTCAGTAAATCTACTAAACATTTGGGTAATAGACTCACCTGTTTGCATTTGAAATCTTTCATACTGAGTGACAAGAATGTCGATTCTTGTCTCCTTTACTTTGTCTGTACCTTCATATGTAATCCTTAACTTTTCCCACATTTCCATGGAGGATTTGCATGCTGAAACTCTGTTGAACTCCTTCTTGCTTAGAGCACAACATAGAATGCTCTTAGCTTTACAGTTCAAGGAGATTTTCTTTCTATCTTCATCTGTCCATTGTGCTTTCTCATTTGTGACGACCAGATCACCTTCTTCCACTATTGACCAGATTTGATAATCGTGGCCTTGTAGAAAGTATTCCATCCTGGTCTTCCAATACGTATAATCTTCACCGTCGAACAAAGGAGGTCTGTTGACAGACTGACCTTCGAAGTGACCTTGGGCTGCCATGGATCTTTACTCTTCAGATCGTTGGATCTTGTTCTTTGTCGAAGAGACTCGCTCTGATACCACTTGTTGCCCGGTTGGCTAACCCAGAGGGGGGGGTGAATGGGTCTTTAAAGTAATCCTAGCTGATAAAAATCTGAACTCAGAACAAACATAAAGAGTTCTTGAAAGGGATTAGTAATGGTTCTAATGACATGGTCACCGTAGAACCTATAGGATCTGCATGGGGAATATCTTTTCTCGTTGATAGAGGAGAGCCAGGAATAGCAGTAGGTCCCAGTTTTACCATATAAGGACATGGTCACCGTAGAACCTGTATAATCTGCCATGGGAGATATTCTTCACGTGAGAAAGGGAAGGATTGATACTGTCTTCTGCTCCAGATTCAACATCTCGCTAATGGCCTCCGGATTACCATTATCTTTCTTTCTAATAAAGCCGGTTTTACGCAAATAGCAGAAGGTTTCTGATGCATGCTATTAGCCACCGAGCTTCCAGGTGTGGTACTCTCCTCATGAACATGCACATGCACAGACGTACATTGGCGTTCTTAGTGGAGTCCTTCATGGAAGACTCTTCGTTGATGGAAAGATCACGAAGAATATCAATTTTATTTGCCAAAGAAACTAAGGCCTACACGCATGACTAACAGGTGGAGCAGCCTTGGGTCTCAATTCACGCCTTGAGATAGCTACTAGGGGAACAGTCTCGGCAATAACAGCAATAGAGCATGTACCCTATGAATGACCAAAAGATGAACAAACTGAACATGGTTTGGCTTCCACTCGTATTCTACTCGAATTCTTCAGATCTCCCAACTCATGCAACACCTTAATCTCATTTGGGAAAAGAGAAGTCAGATGAAATAAGCACCAAATCCTAGCGAAGCCAGTCTCTTCCTGAGGCTGTCATCTTGTCCATGAAGAGAGGTTACCAAGAACACTCCCCATCTTGCTCAGCGAACGATGTTGAGACCATAGATGCATGGTAGGTTAGGAAGGAGATCCACAAGGGAATAGACGAAAGCATGGCCTTCTCCATCTTTACATCTTGGTTCCAGCGGTGAAGGATAAAGGATGAGCCTCAATATGCCCAACCCTTCCAAGACCCGCTGCATGTCTTCTTGCAGATCAAACACGCACACAAAGAAACCACCCAGATGCATGTGCAGATCAAAGTTACCTCTTGTCTTCCATTGCTTATTAATGAAGTTCTTGAGAGGAGTGAACGCAGTGTTGATGAACATATGTAACCTACTACAGCACAAATCTCCACGTGCAAGCAAGTTCTTGCGAGTCTTCAAAGCAGAAAGACACCGCCGGCTATCTCCATGAATGATAGGCGCTATAAAGTCAGATCGAGACCTGTGCTCGGCGTTGATGACGTGCCAAAAATAGTTCGTTCCAAGCTTTCTTTGAAGAAGACACCGCATGCACTGGAAACCTACATAGAGAACGTCCCCTTGAACGAGAGGGACACGAGAAGGGTTGCGACGAGGAGGCTGGTGAGTCGGAACGCCTAGTGAGAACCTACTTGGACTGGATCGCTCGCAGCATTCACGGTGGCACCCTTGGAGTTCAGCACCTCTTCGGAGGAAGAGATGAATGCACTGCTGGTGCAACCCTCACATTTGAATCCCCCATGGTCGCCCTGCCGGAGAACCTCACAGCGGAAGGCCCACCGCCGGGGAAGAACCAAGCATCAGCAGCCCCCCCACCGCCGAGAAGGCGGGAGGAGCCCGGCGAACAGCCAAACCTTCACGGCCTCAGAGCTTCTTCTCTAGAACCTAGAGAGAGAGAAGAGAGAGCACTACTTTATGCTCAATCAATCAATCACTACAAGCAACCAAGGTGACTGAAGAGGTGGTAGTAGCGAGAGTGTAGATGTCCGTCCTAAGAATTCCTTTCTTGACTGTTATTAGAAGCAAATGGCAGTCACATAGACAACTAGTATTGTTTCTTTTTTTTTTTTGGTAAGTAATAACCTTCATATATTGAAGGGAGAGAATATACAAAACCAGCATAAATACCCAAACAAATAGTACATGGAAGAGGACTCCCAAAGGAGGACAGGAGAGTGTACTGCAAGACCCACTTCCACCGGTACGGTTATACCAACCCTCATCGGATGAGAGCAAGCCGCTACAGAGGAGAATACCCCAACAAGTAACAAGTGAGCTGATATATACACAAATAGAATTGAATAACGCAACAGAATTTAAATGAATCTTATTCCATCAACTTTTTAAATCCACATACCACAGTCTATATAGTTTAACAAGAGATAACATAAGCGCAATATTTTCCAAATACATAGCTGGCTCCAAGTACATTTGATCAAAATTCAAATTTCAATGTACATACATACTATGAAAGATAAATTACAATTCTTCAATCACTTAGTCCAACTCCACCTCAAATCTTGCTAGCTCCTCCACTGCTAATTTCCTGAAATGTTTAGCAAGAGTGAGTCTACACAATAGACTCAGCAAGTGACTTAAGATTCAATACATACATGCTTTTTATTAATTAACACAATAAAATTTCAGCAGTTAACATCATACATGATCACGCTCCAACCTAAACAATGCACATAGGGAATTCATTAAACAATTATCCTAACACATGTAAAACTAAAATCTAACAAGATCACTAACATCATGGTGTCATTAACATGAGTAAAATATATACTCACACGTTTTTATACTTTACCCAAATCATTGTAAAGTTTGCACACCTAAACCATTGAAACATATACAAGATAGGTAGCACTCCTAACATGATTTCTAACACACTTCGTATACAATCATAACAATTTACTTCACATTTAGCTTGCTGATTTTATACAAATTTTATCACATTCATATTACCTTCGCATAGGGATCACTTTTAACTACACAACATAGTACTAAAACATGTACATCCAATAATTCAAATTCCATGAATATGAAAGCATATACTTACATTTGGGTACTAATAGTAACATCACTTTAGCATTTGGCAATTAATACATCAACACATACACATAGAGGAATAATCTAATTCATGAGGATAATAAACACATTTATACACATCAATAAACAAAATATCAATTAAAACTATTGCCATTACACTTATACTATTTTCTCGTACTATACAACCATATGATTAACTTGGCTTTCACACACACTCACTTTTATTCTATCACACAATACATATAACACATTCCCATTATTCCTCTTTCACATTCACATACTTATCATTTCACTTTTGCACATAACATGTGCCAAATTTACACATATCTCGCACATACCTTGTGCTATGAACAAATATCACTTTTCACAACACACTTATGCTCATTTTTACATAATGCCAAGACACAGCCCAAACACCATTAGAGGTTCAATAACACACAAATTCACATTCATCTTCAACTTAATCACCGGCACAGTGATAAGTCTTAGTTCCTGCAGAAACCGGGGGAAAGCCCTTCCCACCATTACCAGTGGAACTTGTCCACCTCCAGGATTTCACAAGACCCTTTGCCAGGGTACCCTTCTCTAGGGTATCACATATCATATTGAGCTTTCCCGTAGGGGCACTACTACAGTACAACTCCAAGCATCTAAGGTGGCAGTGTCTTATGGGCACCATTGTTTCTCTTGTCACATTTAACCATTTTATACACATATATCACTTGTTCTCACACTTCTCATGCTTGAACACCCTTCTACATAATTCATACACACATAAGAACTTTCATTTACTGATTTTAACCTTACTATGGCAACTGCCAAATAATCATAATACAAATTTAATCATACTGAAATTTACTGAATCACATCGAATCACAATTAACATGCTCACATTGTCGTTTTTCTCATAAAAAAACCATAACAATACTTACGGTTATCAAAATAACATGAGATTTTTACCACAGACAAATTTCTGGTTATAATCACACATGCAAATTTTCATATTTTTATGAATCATATTACATTTACAGGAATTAAAACATGCAATCTCATGCCGTTCATAATTCGATTTAACACGGAACATAACATGAATATCCAATTGACAGCTCACGGCCCTGAACCTAACATACTCATTATCACAGGAATTTTCCCTGGATTTATTGCACAACACTCAATTTACTGTAAATTTTTCAAATTCCTACGCATGTCTTCTATTTCCAAAACATAAATTACAGTAAATCCCACAGTCATGGAGAAATTCACAAAATTTCAAGGCCAGGACTGATTCATAGATACATGGTTTAGAAAAAGTTAGGGCATCCCATTCTTCAGGGAATCATGTAAACTATGGGAGAACATGCAAAAATCCATTTCCAACATGTATTTCAATAAGTTTAACAATCCATGCCATTCACCAAAAAGCACAGAAAATATCACATGCATCCCATGGTCTATTTTACATAACATATATGACTACATTATATCCTCATTCGAAAACACTCGGAAATTAATCATATGAAGGAGGAGAACAGCTCACTATTCTGCCCTGAAGAACTTAACGGCATCGTCTGGACGTTAATGGCGCTTTAACGGCAATATCGTTGGCCGCTAATCGAAGATATTGACGGCCATGGATCATGCCGTCAAGTTCAGGTGGTGCAAAACACAGACCGAGCTCCAAATACAAGAAGAATCGGAATCCAGAACGCGAGGAAAACTCGAGAAAAATGCTGGGACCTAGGGCACATGTATAGGATTGAGATCTATAGGTTACTTGCCTTTCTAAAACCTCCAAAGGGATCTATGTTGCTGTTGAAGCTCTCTTTGGGCAGTCCCAAGAAGCCTCCAAAACACCACTCCTCCAGGTTCTTGGTCGATGCAGATGCTAAACCAGTGGTGGGGAAGCTTTCCTTGGTCCCTTCTAGCCTCTAGTTGCAATAGAACGCCGGATGAAGCTCCAAATCGTCAGATCAAGACATGCAAAGTCCAAACTTCCTCACAGCTTGCTAGGGTTTTCTCTCCTCTTTGCAAAGAGCCCAAAGAGAGCTCTTTCTGGTGCAGGAGGAGCTTGGTTTAAAGGAGAGGGGTCTCTCTTTCCGTAGAGGTGATGGAAAGACTCAGAGCCATGGGGACAACTCCCCAATGGCTGAGCTTCCTCTTCCAGGATTTCGAGGTCTGCAACGCATGCAGGTCAGAGAAGTAAACGTCCACCTATATGCGACGCGTCCATCGTGGACGCCGACACCTCATGGGCGTCCACCCATGTTGACGCCAATGGCCCTCTCTTCCAGAACTTAAAATCATGCAGAACCATGCTTAATCCATACATGTATGTACATGAAACCTATGTAGTATAACGTATACACCGCTATACCATGCAAACATCAATTTTTACAACTAATCATACCATACATACATAGGTACATTATGCATGAAATAGATAGATACAACATGCACACCGGTAACTAGATTAAACTTGCACAACATTACTTAAATACTATATGCGTGGAATTCTTAATATACACAATATGCACAATTTAGCCAATTGCCTATTCTCACCCAAAATTTCCTAAGAACATGCATGTTATTCATGAGGAATATAGAATTACGATACACATTACTAAATACACCTACCATACTTGAACTCCATATGTACATGCAATGTACGAAGTACAATGTACACATTAACTACACCATACAAATGAACAACGTTTACAACTAAACACACACATGCATACATAAGTATACCAAGGTGTTATGTATGTAGAATTAGGTATACAATTATCACACGCATAAGATAACATACATATGTACATACACATATGCACTTTATACACTATCACACAATATCCATGAAATAGGTAGTATAGGATATTCTTCAATATTTAGATTGTACATGTATAATATTTAAATAGATACCTTATACAAAATTGGCAAATACTTGTATTCATGATAGTACTATACATCCCGCATATACACATGCGAAATTTATAATTATAATATGCACAATTTTCATGCACGTCATTTATGCAACAACGAGCAAACATCATATACAAAATATAAGTGGGAAAAAGAAAATTCGGGGCCTTACACCCTCTCCCCTTAAAAGAGATCTTCGTCCTCGAAGATCGAATCACGTACCCTTGATGACATCTCGTTGCCGCTTCTAGTCCACTTAGACTGGTGCCTAAATTCCTACGGTCTTCCTTACTACTGGAACATCACGGGGATAACCTCTTCTTCTGATTCGGACAGTCTTTAATCCGATGATTCTTGCTACCACACTTGAGACATCTTCCCGACCTCGTCAACATACGTCTCCGCCGTAGCGCTTTCCACAATGCACACATACGGGTTTCTCATTGCCCGCCAAAACTACTGACTGAAAGGTTGATTCTATTGGTATCATAGTTGGTTGCTGTCCTTTCATGAACTTCTTCATCTTCCTATTTTGCCGTTGAAATGGTTCTGTAACATTTCTAATCGGGCTTTCTTCTCTGCCAGTACAACTCCATTCACTCTCTTGTCTGCACGCCCCGCTAAGAGCCACATCCATAGTTCTAAGGTGAAACGCCGCCAGTCTGGCTCTCAATGACGGTCTAAGCCCCATTACAAACTTCCTTGCCTTGCGCCTCTCATTGGCAACTATGTGTGGTGCATATCTAGACAACTCTGTAAATCTAGCCTCATACTCCAAAACTGTCATCGATCCCTGAGTCAATGCTAAGAATTCTGCTCTATTTTGTCCTGTATATGCTCAGGAACATACTTGGCCTGAAACATCCTTACGAAATCTTCCCAAGTAACTTCTAGCTCCACTCCCTCAAACCGCGTGCGAAGAACGGAAGACCACCACACATCCGCTCGCTCCTGAAGCATGTATGCCGCCAGACTGATCTTGTCATCTTCTGCACACCTGATGGCTCTGAATATCTTTTGATTTCCCTGAGCCAACTTTCTGCAACTAACGGCTCACTCTCCCCTTAAAAGAGGGTGGAGCCATTCTCTTGAACCTCTCCATGACGATACACCTCCTAAACCACGGTCCTGCTGAGCTGGTGCTGGAACCTGAGCCTGAAGTTGAGTTTGAAGGCGCTTGTGTTTGCGCTTGAGTCTGTATTGCTTGTAGAGTCCCTTGCATGACCGTACCATAATCATCCAACGGTGGCGGGGGTGGCACAGGCGATCCTTGAGGTGCTGGTACTTTATGCTGCTCTCCGTCAGTCCTACTTAATTCTCATCCGAACAGGTAAGCTCGAACGACGAACCCCTCTAGCCATTGCTACAAAATAAACATCAAGTTAAACTCCACTTATCCCTATACCTAACATGTTATCATGTATTTATCTTACTACTTTTCTAGTACTATCTTAATTATTCCTTGGATCGGGCTATCCACTACAAAGACTTAGAGATGTGATTTAGTTGATGGCTATTTATGTATAAGTCAACCCAAAAGTGCTCTGATACCATCTCTGCAACGACCCACTTCCACCCGTACGGTTATACCAACCCTCATCGGATGAGAGCAAGCCGCTACAGGGGAGAATACCCAACAAGTAAACAGTGAGCTGAGATATACACAAATAGAATTGAATAATGCAACGGAGTTTAAATGAATCTTCTTCCATCAACTTTTAAATCCACATACCACAGTCTGTATAGTTAACAAGAGATAACATTAGCGCAATATTTTCCAAATACATAGCCGACTCTAAGTACATTTGATCAAAATTCAAATTTCAGTTGTACATTACATACTATGAAAGATAAATTACAATTCTTCAATCACTTAGTCCAACTCCACCTCAAATCTTGCTAGCTCCTCTGCTACTAATTTCCTGAAATGTTTAGCAAGAGTGAGTCTACACAATAAACTCAGCAAGTAACTTAAGATTCAATACATACATGCTTTTTATAATTAACACAATAAAATTTCAGCAGTTAACATCATACATGATCACGCTCCAACCTAAACAATTGCACAGGGAATTTCATTAAACAATATCCTAACACATGTAAAACTAAAATCTAACAAGATCACTAACATCATGGTGTCATTAACATGAGTAAATATATACTCACACATTTTTATACTTTACCCAAATCATTGTAAAGTTTGCACAACTAAACCATTGAAACATATACAAGATAGGTAGCACTCTAGCATGATTTCTAACTCACTTCGCATACAATCATAACAATTTACTTCACATTTAGCTTGTGATTTTATACAAATTTTATCACATTCATATTACCTTCGCAGGATCACTTTTAACTACACAACATAGTACTAAACACATGTACATCCAATAATTCAAATTCCATGAATATGAAAGCATATACTTACATTTGGTACTAATAGTAACATCACTTTAGCATTTGGCAATTAATACATCAACAAATACACACAGAGGAATAATCTAATTCATGAGGACAATAACACACATTTATACACATCAATAAACAAAATATCAATTAACACTATTGCCATTTACACTTATACTATTTTCTCATTACATACAACCATATGATTAACCTTGGCTTTCACACACACTCACTTTATTCTATCACACAATACATATACACATTTCCATTTTTTCCTCTTTCACATTCACATACTTCTTATCATTTCACTTTTGCACATAACATGTGCCACATTTACACATATCTCGCACATACCTTGTGCTATGAACACATATCACTTTTCACAACACACTTATGCTCATTTTTACATAATGCCAAAACACAGCCTAAACCACCATAAGACGTTCATATAACACACACATTCACATTCACATTCACGTACTTAATCACCGGCACAGTGATAAGTCTTAGTTCCTGCAGAAACGGGGAAAGCCCTTCCCACCATTACCAGTGGAACTTGTCCACCTCCAGGATTTCACAAGACCCTTGCCAGGGTACCCTTCTCTAGGGTATCACATATCATATTGAGCTTTCCCGTAGGGGCACTACTACAGTACAGCTCCAAGCATCTAAGGTGGCAGTGTCTTATGGGCACCATGTTTCTGTTGTCACATTTAACCATTTATACAATATATCACTTGTTCTCACACTTCTCATGCTTGCACACCCTTCTACATAATCATACACACATAAGCTTTCATTTACTGATTTTAACCTTACTATGGCAACTGTCAAATAATCATAATACAGATTAATCATACTGAAATTTACTGAATCACATCGAATCACAAAACATGCTCACATAGTCGTTTTCTCATAAAAAAAACCCATAACAATACTTACTGTTATCAAAATAACATGAGATTTTAACCACGGACAAATTTCAGGTTTATAATCACACATGGAAATTTCATATTTTTATGAATCATATTACATTTACAGGAATTAAAACATGCAATCTCATGCCGTTCATAATTCGATTTATCACGGAACATAACATGAATATCCAATTTGACAGCTCACGGCCCTGAACCTAACATACTCATTATCACAGGAATTTTCCCCGGATTTATTGCACAACACTCAATTTACTGTAAATTTTTCAAATTCCTACGCATGTCTTCTATTTCCAAAACAGAAATTATAGTAAATCCCACAGTCATGGAGAAATTCTCAAAATTTCAGGGCCAGGACTGATTCGTAGATACATGGTTTAGAAAAACTTAGGGCATCCCATTCTTCAGGGATCATGTAAACTAGGGAGAACATGCAAAAATCCATTTCCAACATGTATTTCAATAAGTTAACAATCCATGCCATTCACCAAAAAGCACAGAAAATATCACATGCATCCCATGGTCTATTTTACATAACATATATGACTACATTATATCCTCATTCGAAAACACTTCGGAAATTAATCATATAGAAGGAGAACAGCTCACTATTCTGCCCTGAAGAACTTAACGGTATCGTCTGGACGTTAATGGCGCTTTAACGGCAATATCGTTGGCCGCTAATCGAAGATATTGACGGCCATGGATCATGCCGTCAAGTTCAGGTCTGTGCAAAACACAGACCCGAGCTCCAAATACAAGAAGAATGGGGGAATCCAAAACGCGAGGAAAACTCCAGAAAAATGCTGGGACCTAGGGCACATGTATAGGATTGAGATCTATAGGTTACTTGCCTTTCTAAAAACCCCAAAGGGATCTATGTTGCTGTTGAAGCTCTCTTTGGGAAGTCCCAAGAAGCCTCGAAAACACCACTCCTCCGGGTCTTGGTCGATGCAGATGCTAAACCAGTGGTGGGGAAGCCTTCTTCTTGGTCCCTCTAGCCTCCAGTTGCAATAGAACGCCGGATGAAGCTCCAAATCGTCAAATCAAGGCATGCAAAGTCCAAACTTCCTCACAGCTTGCTAGGGTTTCTCTCCTCTTGCAAAGAGCCCAAAGAGAGCTCTTTCTTGTGCAGGAGGAGCTTGGTTTAAAGGAGAGGGGTCTCTCCTTTCTCGCAGAGGTGATGGGAAAGGCTCAGAGCCGTTGGGGACAGCTCCCCAATGGCTGAGCTTCCTTCTTCCAGGATTTCGAGGTCTGCAATGCATGCAGGTCAGAGAAGTAAACGTCCACCTATATGGACGGCTACTTAAGGCTGGCCGTCCATCGATATGGACGCCGACACCTCATGGGTGTCCACCCATGTTGACGCCAATTGGCCCTTCTGCTAGAACTTCAAATCATGCAGAACCATGCTTAATCCATACATGTATGCACATGAAACCTATGTAGTATAACGTATACACCGCTATACCACGCAAACATCCAGTTTTTACAACTAATCATACCCAACATACATAGGTACATTATGCATGAATTAGATAGATACAACATGCACACCGGTAACTAGATTAAACTTGCACAACATTACTTAAATACTATATGCGTGGAATTCTTAATATACACAATATGCACAATTTAGCCAATTGCCTATTCTCACCCAAAATTTCCTAAGAATACATGCATGTTATTCATGAGGAATATAAAATTACGATACACATTAATAAATACACCTACCATACTTGAACTCCATATGTACATGCAATGTACAAAGTACAATGTACACATTAACTACACCATACAAATGAACAACGTTTACAACTAAACACGCACATGCATACATAAGTATACCAAGGTGTTATGTATGTAGAATTAGGTATACAATTGTAAGACCCTCGAATTTCCGTCGTATTTTTCGTATTTATGTGTGTATATTGTGTTGAGTATGTATGTACGATTTTACGTGGATATTAAAATAGTATAAATACTTGTGCATGTGTTTATATTGAACATAAATAATGTATGTATTGCATGATGATAGTGTGAATATAGTACCATGTACATATTGCATGTATAGAAGCTTGGTATGCATGGTTTTCTGCATAAATTAGGGTTCTGGCCGAAGGCCCTATTGGCGTCAATCCCCAGGCCGTTGAGGTGGTGTTAGCATCCAGCCTGGACGCCAACCCTAATTCCGGCGTCCAGCGATATGGACGTCAACTTCTCTGGCCTGCATGCGCAGCAGAGCTGCTATCTTCTGAAGCAAGGTATGGCAACCATTGGGGGATGTCCCCCAATAGCTCTGAGGGGTGTCCCATCACCCTAGTGAGTGGGGGAAAGACCCTCTTTAGGTCTGAACCCGAATTGGCTCACCCCATTCTTCCCCTTCACCCTTGCAAGAGGAGAGAGGTGAGAAAGAAAAAAACCCTAGAGCTTTGTGAGAAAAACCCCAGTTTGAACCCCTAAAATCCGTCCCTTTGAAGCTGGTTTGGAGATCTTCTGCATCAAGGAGGGAGCTGAAGCAAAGGGGAAGGCTTCCCCATCATCCCCTCGGCGTGGAGATCAACCAGAAGCCTGGAGGAAGGCGATCTTGGAGGTGTTTCTGCAACTTCTTGGGACTGCCCAAGGAGGTCTTCACCAAGCCTCTAAACCCTTAGAAGATTTTTGAAAGGCAAGTGACCTATCTATGGTATCCCCGTATGAGTCTAGGAGGTTTTATAATTTTTATGGAATTCCCTCGAGTCCTAGACCCTCCATTTCACCCAAATTTTAGAGCTCGGGTCTGTGTTTCTGCACAGACCTGAGTAAATGGCAAGGTCCCTGGACTCCCAGTTCTTCCTTGGCGTCCATCGACCCTGCCGCTGACTATGAGTCAGCGGCCAGAGACCGCCGTCTAGTTCTTCAGGACAGAACAGTGAGCTGTTCTATCCCTTCTATACGTTAATTTCGTTATGATTTTCGTGATGAGGATATATGGTATTTCTATAAGCTATGTATATTGTGCATTGTGGTTGTGGATTGAATGTGGTGTGATGGTGAATGTGGGGCAATAATGTCTTGTAGACTTGTGAGCATAACTTGTGGAAAAATTTTGCGAATCAATGTTCCATGATTAGGATTAGTTGAATATCTTGTTTTCAGTCTATTCATGAAGATTTGTGGGGCATGTATGTAGATTCTGAAATTTTGGAAATTATGCATGCTTGTGGAATCGTAAATAAAGTTCGGTTCGGTAAAGTTAAAAACATGCAAAAGCGGTTGTGGTAATTGATTTATAGATGTATGAATTAGGATGAAGTTGTATTCTGAAATCATGCATTAGTATTTTCTGTGCAAAACAGTAAGTGGATGAATTTCAAATGTGTTAGACCCATGTTAGCTTAAATTGTGAATAATATGCTAATTAGGTATTTGATTTTCTGTAAATCCTATTTAGCTCAGAAAAATCTGAAAAATTGAGGGTATGATTGGAACCCGAAATCAGCATGTGGTTAAAATATCAGGTCAATTGGAACAGTAAATAAAAAGTTATGTGTTTTCATGTAAATTGTGAATAATTCGTATATATATGATCGTAATGTGATTTTATTTTGTTTAAAACTGTATGATGGGTGTGTTTACTATGTGTTAAATCTTGAAAACTCTGTAGTACCATGTTAGGAGAAACAGAGGTGTTCATGTGAGTAAGAAAGTGTGAATGAAATGAAGAGTGCCAAGTGTAAAAACCATGTGTAAAACGTTAAATGTGTAAAAGTGTAAACTGTGCCAATGTGATACTGCTTCCGAGAAGGCAGTGGAGCTGTATCAGGGAAAAGTCCCCCTGAGAAAGTTCATTGTGTTAAGTGACCCTAAGGGCATTAGGGGGAAATCCTGGAGGGGACAAGTCCACTGGTTAGGGTGGAGACTTGTTCTCCCGGTCTGCGCAGTCCAAGAGTCACCATTGCATTGCCTAGATGGTGCCTATGTGTTATGTGATGTGAATGTGTCCTTCTTTGGTGGTTTGGACTATGTGTCACGGCACTAAAATATGTGTAAAGTGTAATGTGTAAAGTGTATGTGACCATGTGTAAATGTGTAAGTGACATATGAATGTGTATGTGTAAAGTGTAACATGTGAAAAGAGGAAATGTGAAAAAGGAAAATGTGAAAATCTAGATGTGCAATGTGTTATTGAAACCATGAGAGGCTAAATCTGAAACCATGTGAATTCAGAAAATGCATGTTATCCTTCTTGTGTTTTATGTGTGCAAAGTGTTTAGAATCCATGATTAGGAACAATAATGAGTATGTGTGCAAAGTGGCATGATGGATTGTTCATGTGGTATGTTCTAAGCCACATTGTAGCTTCATGTGTAGGTTTATATGTTGCCCGGTTGGCTAACCCAGAGGGGGGGGTGAATGGGTCTTTAAAGTAATCCTAGCTGATAAAAATCTGAACTCAGAACAAACATAAAGAGTTCTTGAAAGGGATTAGTAATGGTTAGTAAAAACAGCAATCACACAAAGAAGACAATCACACAACACAGAAATTTATCCTGGTTCGGATCTCCTCTCCTTAGGAGTCCTACGTCCAGTCCCTGAGCAACCCTCAGGATTTCACTAACTAGGGTACAGTCCCCCTATGGACAAACAACAACCACCCAGCTCAGCTGGTCTTCCTTCACCCCTGAAGGGAACACAACACCCTGGTACCACCAGGTCTTCCTTTACTCCTGAAGGAAAAACACCACCCTGGAAACCACCAGGTCTTCCTTCACACACGAAGGGAATAACACAGGAAATTCTTGAAAGAAAAAGACTAGCCCCTAGATCAAGCTTTTACAAAAACTCAATCTGAAGCTACAAGCACTGAGAGTCGAAGATCTACACAGAGTGCACTCTCTCAGAACTAAACTAGCTCTTCCTTTTGTTTTCTTCACACAGCACAGGGAGCTAAGAGCGAAGATGAAAAGAGTGAATTTTTGGCTCTAGAGAACTTTCGAAGACGTGAAAGCTGCAGAGATCTAGCCGCCCTTGAATCAAATTGACTCCTGTTGTCTTCAGAGCTTCATCTTGTATTTGTATCTCTAATTTGAATAAGGACAAGGAGATGACCGTTGTCTCACGGCTTTGGTGTACGTTAGACTGAAGGATTTGAGGAAGCTTCCTGTCAGCAGTCTTTTGTTCTTTGGAACACGCAAAGTGATAAGATCTTCTGAGTTTGCTTGTAGTTCTTTCTGTGTCCAGTGTTGTAGGATATTACATCCTTAAGGTTCTACAAGGTTGAGCTTTAATGGTAGACAGCTATACTATCTCCAGATGTCAATCAACGTCAGAGCAGATAGACGCAAATATAGTAGTAACACTTTATCGTTCTAAAAGATGCATGCAGAGAATACACGAGAATGGAAGATATGTTCTGTGTCCATGCAGAGATACGTTCAGTCTTTATTAAATGCATGGCAGTCAAACAGACGAGATGCGACTTTGACTATTCAACGTAGCTTAAATCAAGGAAAAACATTTAATTATGGAAACATGACTTATGCAGTCGTTGTGAAAATCTGATAGAATCGTTATTATCGAGTTGCTGTAGACTGATAAGAAGTCGTTATGATAACTTATGAAATCGTTACCACAACCAAGTCGTTCTATAACAGATGATAAAGGAGATCGTTATGAAACATGGCAGGTCGTTGTAGCTTTCAAAAGAAATCGTTATGACTTAACAAGTCGTTAAAACTTTCTAAAGAAATCGTTATGATGACTTACAGAATCGTTATAATGAGCAAATCGTTATAACTCCTGAAGAAGTCGTTACGATAACTTACAGAGTCGTTATAATGAGCAAGTCGTTATAACTTCTGAAGAAGTCGTTACGATAACTTACAGAGTCGTTATAATGAGCAAGTCGTTATAACTTCTGAAGAAGTCGTTACGATAACTTACAGAGTCGTTATAATGAGCAAGTCGTTATAACTTCTGAAGAAGTCGTTACGATAACTTACAGAGTCGTTATAATGAGCAAGTCGTTATAACTTCTGAAGAAGTCGTTACGATAACTTACAGAGTCGTTATAATGAGCAAGTCGTTATAACTTCTGAAGAAGTCGTTACGATAACTTACAGAGTCGTTATAATGAGCAAGTCGTTATAACTTCTGAAGAAGTCGTTACGATAACTTACAGAGTCGTTATAATATCGACTTGTTTGACACAGCAAGGTTATTCAATCTTTCAAGTAAATCGTTGTTCTGGTGAGGAAATCGTTATAGTTAATGAAGGAATTATTATGGCTCTTCTAAAAAAAGATGTATGGAAGACTTACCACAAATGCTTGACTTTCTTTGGGTAATTCCTGTGCTTATGGCTAGATAAACGAGGTTAGAAAAACTTTTGACAGTGTTTTGTTTATCACCAAAATAGGCAAGTACTTAAATGAAAAGGACATGGGGATGGACTGTTCATCAATCTCCCCCTTTTTGGTGATGACAAAACTATGATCAATATTTAAGTAGTACTGAATATTAAACAGGAATTAAAATACTTGAGTCATGATTCAGGAATGTGTCAGACACAAGTAGGTAAACATTCTCCCCCTTTTTGTCATTAAGCAAAAAGCAAAAGGAAAGAGACAAAGAATAAGAGACAATGAGGAGAAGGAGCACAATTCATTCATTAAGATTGAGGAGGTACAGGCAAATAATAAGCAGGAGAGAGAAGGGAGGCATAATGAGAAATAGCTTCCCAGGCCTGCTCTTCCTGACGCTTGAAGAATTGCCTAAAGGCACCACACTCAATGGAGAAGGATGGTCCCATGATTGGAGCCATCTTGGATAGATAGAGGCTGCGCTGCTTGGTAAGAAACAGGTCATACTCGTCTGGATCCATGGAGGAGCAGATGATGAGTGTTTTACCAAAACTTGCACAGGCAAGAAACTGATCCATGGTGACAGGGTAGAAAATCTGTTTGTCCTTGAGTTCCTGGCGAAGAGCTAAAAACACTTTGTATCTTTCAGCCCAAACTTTGTAGGGATCAAGGACCAGCTGGATTGAATTCATATCCAAGAAGGTTGCAGGAGAGACAGGAGCTTTCCCTTCCCTGGCTTGAGCAGCATTCAGATGTGCTAGCTGCTGAGCAGATAGAGAGTAAAGCTTGGACCAATCGGAGGCATTCAGCCTTTCACATTCTGAGAGGAGAGGGGCAAGGACTTCAGATTTGACAAACCCTCGATGGTATTCCCGGAAAAGAAATCTAGAAAACCAACTTGAAGGCCTTTCTGAATCTTGATTCTGCCCATAACTCTTGCAAAACGCTCAAAAATGATTGAACCAACCGAAGATTCCATGATCAAGAAATGAATCTGAGGCAGGAAAATCTCTTCAGGTAAATGAAGAGTTGCAAAATCGACTCTGATTTCCTCAGACTGCGCAGAGTGGGTTAGGACCTTGATGGCTCTCTTGAACTGGCTGAGCTGAACTTCAGGTAAATTGTTGAGATACCTGTAGTTGTTGAAAGTTTGGAAATGCCTGACCAGCTTGATGAGCTTCTGAATGACAGGAGCCCAGGTGTTCTGGTGGTGAAACTGGAACCACTCAGAAAGGGTCAAGGAGTGATCCCTGGGAGGAAACCGTGCTGCCTTAGCCTGAAGAAAGCGATTGTACAGATCTTTATGAGATTTAGCCCATTGCTCCTCAGTTTTGGAGTGGGCTGAGGAGAAGATTTTAGATTTGTCGGCTTTAGACAGAGGAGTATAGGGAAGAATGACATCTAAGTGGTCAGAGAGGTTAAGAAAAGGAAGATTGTGAAGAGTGGCAAAGACAACCTTTTGAAGATATTCTTTGTACAGAGAGGAATGCTTGTGGGTGACTGTAAGAGAAAACCACAAGGGAGGGTAAAGAGGAGAGGCGGAGGAAGAAAGCTTCCGTTTCTTGGAGACAGTACTGGAGGAGTCTGTCTTGGAAAGGTGGTCGCCTACCTTTAGCACAGACCTAAGGATAACCTCTTCAAACTCATCCTTAATTTTATCAAGAAAGGGAGAGTCGATTTGGACATTCTTAGGAATAATAGTGATAAAGGAGGGAGGAGCAGGGGGGTTGAGAAAGGCATCAGAATTGAAAGATCCTACTTCTGGAAATGAAGATGTACCAGAAGAGGATGAGGCTCCAGCTGAGGATGCTGGAGGGGCCTCAAATTCTTGAACAGAAGAAGGATGAGAAGTAGAAGAAACAGGAGAAGATGAGATAGGATGAGGAGGAAAAGGTGTGGGAGAGGAAATGGGCCTGGATCTGGGCTTTTTGAAGGGAGGAGGAGCAGGTGGAGCTGTGGAGTTAGTGGGTGGAGAAGGAGGAATGGGAGTGTTGGTAGAAGTGGGAGGATCAATGGGTGGAGGATCTAATACCACTTCTTCAGGCAAGGAAGACAAGGAGTCCAACACTGCCGGCCCTGGTGGCCCTGACTCCATCACAACTGGCCCTGATGGCCCTGAATCTATAGCTGGCCCTGATGGCCCTGACTCTTTAGCTGGCCCTGATGGCCCTGACTCTGTAGCTGGCCCTTCTGCTGGGGCTTCTGCTGCTGCAGCTGCTGACTGCCCGGAGGGCTCAGGTACACTTGAGTGAGGCTCCTGAGCTGCTGGAGGAGCAGGAGCTTGAGTTCCAACAGCCTGAAGGATGTCAGATAGCATATTTTTCATGGTCCCCATTTCCTGATGGAACCATGTCATGGCAGAGCGAATCTGAACTAATTCCTTGCGGGCTGAAGCTTGGCTTAGAAAGATGGAGTTCACATCAGACTGAAGTGAGCAAAGCAGCTCACCCTGAGCATCCAACCTCTCAATCACAGGTTTTAAATTGATGACAATCTTTTGCTTGACCTGTCTTTCAAATGGTGCATCAGCTAAAAGGGGTACTTCAGGAGCTATATCTTTCTCTTTGCCCTTTGTAGCTGGAGGAGGTGGATTATTGTCCTCATCAGAGCTTGATGAACTAGCTGTCTCCCCTTCTCTGGCATCCAAATTTTCAGACTCTCTCTGGTCTTCCTCCTGATCGCTGGTGGCTGGAGGTGCAACATCTGGTGTCTCTTGGGATTGCTCCCCTCAAGTGGAGCATCTTCTGCAATGGCACCAGTCTCCCCCTGACAGGGAGCATCCATTTCCATCGAATTATCCTGAGGAATTTGCTGCTCTTCTTCCACTAGTCCTTCTTCAAAGATGTGGCCTGATGCCACAGACTGCTCCATAACAGGCAAGATATCTTCTGGAAGAATGTCCTCAATTCTTCTTTCAGCAGGTGGCACAACTGGATCTGCTGCAGCTGGCCTGTCTTCTTCTGCCCTCACTGCTGTTGCTGCCTCTGATTGATTTCTGGCCATAGATGGCCCTTCCTGCTCTGTTTCTACAAAGACTGGAACAGAACCTGATTCCAGTGGCAGTTCGGGCATCACAGAATCTGCCTCTAACTGGGCTTGAGCAACTGAAGGCTCACCAATGAGACCTTCACCTTCTGCAACTGAGGCCTTGAACCAGACCCCATTGACTATTGAAAAGCCGCTCTTCTTTAAGTTTCTGGACCTGATAGCTTGGCCCATCTTCTCCACAACTGCCCCTGAGACATCTACACCGAAGTGTCTGAAGATTCTGGTGAGTAAATGGGCATAGGGAAGGGACACATTCAACTTGCTTTTAGTGTCCCAAATCTGCTCCCTGGCAAATTTCATTCTCTCCATCATCACTGCGGCCATATTGATTTCCTCATTTTTAATGGCCCAGTACATCAGATCGGAGTCAGCCTTAGTGCAAGCGGAGAAGGTTGCACTTCGGGGAACCAAAATCTGACAAACGATAAAGTGAAGGAGGCGGTTGAAGGCACTTAACTGATTGATATCTAGCTTGCCATCCCTCATCTTGAACCCTGGCCCAACAATCCCCAAACCCTTTTCTTGGGTGTCTACAGAATGAATTCCACTGAAGCCCGATATGCTTACTCCAAATAGCATCCTAAGCAATTCCTGGTCGATTCTGATTACGGTGCCCTTGACTGAAGAAACGAGGGCCCCATCTTCTTCTGTTCTTAAGCATACAAAGAACGCCTTTACCAGGTCCGGATAACTTACCTCTGAGCAAGTGGTAAGCCCTTTCCACTTCATCTGGTCGATCTTCTCAATGATGCTGCTCATTCCATTCTTCTGCAGATCTGAAACATCTACTTCCTTGTGACCACAGAGCTTTGTCTTCACAAAGGTGAAACGCTCCTCCTGCGCTGGGGAGAGGTATTCGGCGCTGTAGCCACCCACACTTCCGGCAATAGCTGGTGCGGCCATGGATTCAGGTGGGAGAAGGTTTGAAGGGTTGAAGAGAAGGGTGATGAGAAGAAACCCTCAAACGATTTCGCGGGAAGGAGATGGAAGCTTCAAATTTGCAGAGGGTAGAGGCAAGAGTCGCTAGGGCATCGGCTCATGCGTCGGGACGAAAGAGGGGAAAAAGTGAATGAGGAAGAGGAATCGTTAACGCATCGATTTAAAGAATATAAATGCTCCAAAAGGTGAGGCGTCAGAAAACGACAAGCGAGGTTGACCGCCTTGAAGGACTATGACTTATCGGACGGAACGCTTAAACTGAGACTTTTGAATTGATTTTGACACAGAAGAGAGAGAGAGAGAACCTTCTTAAATTCTGAGAATTTTTATACCAGCTTTAAATGAAGATCTTTTCACAAAATACACATGCCTAACTCCCTTCTAAGAGATGTAAATCTCTCTTCAGGTAAGGCCTTTGTGAAAATATCTGCTAGCTGATTATTTGTATCAATAAACGATATTTCAATATTGCCATTTGCTACATGATCACGAATAAAATGGTATCTGACCTCAATATGTTTGGTCCTGGAGTGCTGAATTGGATTTTTGGTGAGGTTGATAGCGCTGGTGTTGTCACATAGCAGAGGAATTTTCTTGACTTTGAGTCCAAAATCCTCAAGTTGTTGCTTTATCCATAAGAGTTGTGTACAGCAACTTCCAGCAGCTACGTACTCGGCTTCAGCTGTAGATAGTGCTACTGAATTTTGTTTCCTTGAGGACCATGAGATTAAACACCCTGCAAGAAATTGACAGCATCCACTGGTGCTTTTTCTATCTACCTTGCATCCAGCATAATCCGCATCAGAATATCCTACTAATTTTACATCACAGGAGTTTGGATACCATAGTCCTAGATCATGAGTCCTGGCTAAGTATCTGAAAATCCTTTTGACAGAAATTAAATGTGATTCTCTAGGGTCGGCTTGATATCTAGCACACATGCATACACTAAATAATATATCAGGTCTACTTGCGGTTAGATAAAGTAATGAACCTATCATACCTCTGTAGATCTTTTGATCTACCTTCTTACCATCCTTGTCATTGTCCATCCTTGTTGATGTACTCATTGGTGTTGACAGAGGCTTGGTGTTTTCAAATCCAAATTTCTTTAGCAGTTCTCTGGTGTACTTTGCTTGACAGATGTGAGTTCCTTCCTTTCCTTGTTTGATTTGAAGTCCAAGGAAGTAGTTGAGCTCTCCCATCATACTCATCTCAAATTCTCCCTGCATTAGCTTTTCAAAATACTTGCACAAGGATTCATCAGTAGATCCAAAGATGATGTCATCCACATAAATTTGAACCAACAGTATATTTTTGGCTTTTGTTTTTATAAAAAGAGTGCTATCTACTTGACCTCTATTGAAACCATGTTTTGTGAGAAAAGAACTAAGTCTTTCATACCAGGCTCTAGGTGCTTGTTTTAAACCATATAGAGCCTTATGCAACTTAAAAACATGATTTGGAAAGTCTGTATCATCAAAACCCGGCGGTTGTTCCACATAAACTTCTTCTTTTATAAAACCGTTTAGAAATGCAGATTTAACATCCATTTGAAATAACTTTAAATCTAATGCAGAAGCATAAGCAAGTAACATTCTAATAGCCTCAAGTCTAGCCACTGGTGCATAGGTTTCATCAAAATCTATGCCTTCCTCTTGACAATAGCCTTGAGCCACCAGTCTGGCCTTGTTTCTTAGAATTACACCAGATTCATCCAATTTGTTTCTGAACACCCATTTAGTGCCGATCACAGGATGGTCTGATGGTCTAGGAACAAGTGACCATACTTGGTTTCTCTTGAACTGATTTAATTCATCTTGCATTGCTATTATCCAAGATTCGTCAGTTAGGGCTTCATTGACTGTCTTAGGCTCTAATTGAGAGACAAAAGCAAGGTAATCACAAGGAATCAAGTTACCTCTTGTTCTTACCCCTACCGATGGATCACCAATAATGTTTTCAGGTGGGTGATCTTTCTTGTATCTCCATTCCTTTGGAAGAGTTTCATGAGAAATTTCTTCTTGTTGCATTTCTTCCAGAGGCGGATCATCCTTATCTTCAAGTGATGTGTCTTTCAGTTTATTGGACAGTTCATCTGCGTCATCATTATCACTCTCTACTTCCTTTCTCAAGGAGGGATTAGTTTCATCAAAAATAATGTGTACAGACTGTTCAATCAATAAGGTACGTTTATTAAACACTCTATAGCCTTTGGGTTTAGAGGCGTACCCCATGAAGATGCCTTCATCTGATTTGGCATCCAACTTACCAATATCCCTTTTTCCGTTGTTGTGAATAAAGCAAGGACATCCAAAGGTTCTGAAATGGCTGATCTTTGGTTTCTTCCCTTTAAACAGCTCATATGCAGTCTTCTTCAGGATTGGCCTGATCATGACTCTGTTGATAATGTAGCTGGCTGTGTTGACTGCTTCTGCCCAGAAATATCTTGGTAACTCATATTCACAAAGCATAGTTCTTGCCATATCCAAGAGAGTTCGGTTCTTCCGTTCGGCTATACCATTTTGCTGCGGTGTCCTTGGTGCTGAGAAATTGTGCTGAATTCCTTGATCATCACAGAATCTAGCAAACTTTTCATTTTGGAACTCACCACCATGATCAGATCGAATGGATACTATGCTGAACTTCTGATCTTTCTGGACTTTTCTGCTGAAACTAACAAAATTATCAAAAGTGTCATTTTTATGTTCTAAGAAAGATACCCATGTGAATCTTGAGTAGTCATCTACTATAACAAATCCGAAGTTCTTTCCTCCAAGACTGGTAGTTCTCATTGGCCCAAATAGATCCATATGTAGGAGCTCTAAGGGTTTTGAGGTGGTCACCACCGTCTTTGACTTGAAGGAACTCTTTGTGTGCTTTCCCTTAGCACAAGGTCTGCAAACACTTTCTAATTTACCATTGATTTTAGGTAGACCTTCCACAAGGTTCCTCTTTCTGAGCTTGCTCAACCCATCCAAGCTGCAGTGGCCTAGCCTTCTGTGCCACAGATCAGTTGATTTGTCTTTGCTGGCTGCCAGACACACATTTTGCTCTTTGAGTTCTTCAAGGTAGAGCACGTACAGATTCTTTTCTCTATTTGCTTCAAAGATGACTGCTCCATCCTTTAGTATGCTACATTTTGACTCTTGAAATTTGATTTGATGTCCTCTATCACACAGCTGACTAATACTTATGAGGTTGTGCTTTAAACCTTTGACTAACAGCACATCTTCTATGACTGTTTTTCCTTTGCTGTTTACTGATCCACTGCCTACTACAGTTCCTTTTCCATTATCCCCATAAGTGACTGTTCCTTCTTCATCTTGGAGATGGGAGAAAAGCTTCAGGTTTCCTGTCATGTGCCTTGAGCATCCACTATCCAAATACCATTTGGATGCTCGAGGGTTAACCTGAGATAAAGACATCAAGATTTAGGTACCCAAGTTCTTTTGGGTCCTGATGGGTCAGTATCATTACTTTTACTTTTTATTATCCACTTCTTATGTCTTGTTGGACAAGTGAATTTTAAATGTCCTAGCTTGTTACAGTGACTACAGCATGATGTTATTGTTACTCTTTCTATGTACTTAAAATTCGCTTTATATGCTACATCTTGTTCTGGAGTGAACTTAGGAGTTGGATATTTTTCTGGATAGATTATTTCTTCTTCATTTACTGGAGGTATGTAACCTAAACCTCGTTTATTCTTACCAGATCTTCTAGCACCTTTTAATAATAAGGAATTCTTTCCATTTGTAAACTTTTCTAAGGTGCTTGCTAGTGTATTGTTTTCTTCATTTAATTCATTTACCGTTTTTCTTAAATCATCTGAGCTTTCCTGTTTTTCTAGGTCAATGATTTGTCTGTTCTTGTCTTTTAAGTTTTCACATAATAGTTCATTTCTTCTCTTAAGCTCCATTATTTGTTTTTCTAGTTCTTCATTTTCAGATTTTAAATCTGAGTTGGTATTTTCGAGACAGGTGATATTTTTCTTGCTTAGCTTAAGTAGTTTAGACACTTCTTTATACTTATCGTAGAGTTCATTAAATGCACTTTCCAAATTGTCCGAATCTGAGTCATTACAGGAATCGAAAGAGGAATCAGATGTTACCTTATCCTCGGTATTTGCCATAAGAGCCAGGTTGGCTTCTTCTTCTTCACTGCTGGAGCTTGACTCACTGTCTGAGTCGCTGCTGTTTTCCCATGCAGCTGCCATGGCTTTCTTTTTGAATCTTCTGAACTTCTTGGAGCTGTCCTTCTTCTTGTGATCATTTTTCTTTAGCATTGGACAGTCTGCCTTGATATGTCCAGGTTTCTTGCATTCATAGCAAAGTGGCTCATTCCTCTTCTGATCTTTTCCATCTGGTCTCTTGAGATCTTTGTTTTTCTTGAAGTACCTCCTACCAGACTGGAACTTCTTCTTCTTGGCCAAGATTCTCTGCAATCTTCTTGAGAGCATGGCTTCTTCATCATCACTATCTTTGCTATCTTCACTGTTATCTAAGGATTCTTCTGATGAGTCCCCATTAGCTTTAAGCGCATTTGACTGCTTCTTTCTACTGGAGGATTCTCCTAGTCTTTCCATGTTTATTTCATGGGCCATGAGAGACCCGATGAGTTTTTCTACTGACATTCTCTTAAGATCATTAGCTTCTTCGATAGCTGTGACCTTTGCCGTCCATGAAGATGGCAAGGATCTGAGAATCTTCCTTACCATATCTGCAATCTCATATGACTTTCCTAGACTTGCTAGGCCATTAGTGATGTCAGTAAATCTACTAAACATTTGGGTAATAGACTCACCTGTTTGCATTTGAAATCTTTCATACTGAGTGACAAGAATGTCGATTCTTGTCTCCTTTACTTTGTCTGTACCTTCATATGTAATCCTTAACTTTTCCCACATTTCCATGGAGGATTTGCATGCTGAAACTCTGTTGAACTCCTTCTTGCTTAGAGCACAACATAGAATGCTCTTAGCTTTACAGTTCAAGGAGATTTTCTTTCTATCTTCATCTGTCCATTGTGCTTTCTCATTTGTGACGACCAGATCACCTTCTTCCACTATTGACCAGATTTGATAATCGTGGCCTTGTAGAAAGTATTCCATCCTGGTCTTCCAATACGTATAATCTTCACCGTCGAACAAAGGAGGTCTGTTGACAGACTGACCTTCGAAGTGACCTTGGGCTGCCATGGATCTTTACTCTTCAGATCGTTGGATCTTGTTCTTTGTCGAAGAGACTCGCTCTGATACCACTTGTTGCCCGGTTGGCTAACCCAGAGGGGGGGGTGAATGGGTCTTTAAAGTAATCCTAGCTGATAAAAATCTGAACTCAGAACAAACATAAAGAGTTCTTGAAAGGGATTAGTAATGGTTAGTAAAAACAGCAATCACACAAAGAAGACAATCACACAACACAGAAATTTATCCTGGTTCGGATCTCCTCTCCTTAGGAGTCCTACGTCCAGTCCCTGAGCAACCCTCAGGATTTCACTAACTAGGGTACAGTCCCCCTATGGACAAACAACAACCACCCAGCTCAGCTGGTCTTCCTTCACCCCTGAAGGGAACACAACACCCTGGTACCACCAGGTCTTCCTTTACTCCTGAAGGGAAAAACACCACCCTGGAAACCACCAGGTCTTCCTTCACACACGAAGGGAATAACACAGGAAATTCTTGAAAGAAAAAGACTAGCCCCTAGATCAAGCTTTTACAAAAACTCAATCTGAAGCTACAAGCACTGAGAGTCGAAGATCTACACAGAGTGCACTCTCTCAGAACTAAACTAGCTCTTCCTTTTGTTTTCTTCACACAGCACAGGGAGCTAAGAGCGAAGATGAAAAGAGTGAATTTTTGGCTCTAGAGAACTTTCGAAGACGTGAAAGCTGCAGAGATCTAGCCGCCCTTGAATCAAATTGACTCCTTGTTGTCTTCAGAGCTTCATCTTGTATTTGTATCTCTAATTTGAATAAGGACAAGGAGATGACCGTTGTCTCACGGCTTTGGTGTACGTTAGACTGAAGGATTTGAGGAAGCTTCCTGTCAGCAGTCTTTTGTTCTTTGGAACACGCAAAGTGATAAGATCTTCTGAGTTTGCTTGTAGTTCTTTCTGTGTCCAGTGTTGTAGGATATTACATCCTTAAGGTTCTACAAGGTTGAGCTTTAATGGTAGACAGCTATACTATCTCCAGATGTCAATCAACGTCAGAGCAGATAGACGCAAATATAGTAGTAACACTTTATCGTTCTAAAAGATGCATGCAGAGAATACACGAGAATGGAAGATATGTTCTGTGTCCATGCAGAGATACGTTCAGTCTTTATTAAATGCATGGCAGTCAAATAGACGAGATGCGACTTTGACTATTCAACGTAGCTTAAATCAAGGAAAAACATTTAATTTATGGAAACATGACTTATGCAGTCGTTGTGAAAATCTGATAGAATCGTTATTATCGAGTTGCTGTAGACTGATAAGAAGTCGTTATGATAACTTATGAAATCGTTACCACAACCAAGTCGTTCTATAACAGATGATAAAGGAGATCGTTATGAAACATGGCAGGTCGTTGTAGCTTTCAAAAGAAATCGTTATGACTTAACAAGTCGTTAAAACTTTCTAAAGAAATCGTTATGATGACTTACAGAATCGTTATAATGAGCAAGTCGTTATAACTCTGAAGAAGTCGTTACGATAACTTACAGAGTCGTTATAATGAGCAAGTCGTTATAACTTCTGAAGAAGTCGTTACGATAACTTACAGAGTCGTTATAATGAGCAAGTCGTTATAACTTCTGAAGAAGTCGTTACGATAACTTACAGAGTCGTTATAATGAGCAAGTCGTTATAACTTCTGAAGAAGTCGTTACGATAACTTACAGAGTCGTTATAATGAGCAAGTCGTTATAACTTCTGAAGAAGTCGTTACGATAACTTACAGAGTCGTTATAATGAGCAAGTCGTTATAACTTCTGAAGAAGTCGTTACGATAACTTACAGAGTCGTTATAATGAGCAAGTCGTTATAACTTCTGAAGAAGTCGTTACGATAACTTACAGAGTCGTTATAATATCGACTTGTTTGACACAGCAAGGTTATTCAATCTTTCAAGTAAATCGTTGTTCTGGTGAGGAAATCGTTATAGTTAATGAAGGAATTATTATGGCTCTTCTAAAAAAAAGGTGTATGGAAGACTTACCACAAATGCTTGACTTTCTTTGGGTAATTCCTGTGCTTATGGCTAGATAAACGAGGTTAGAAAAACTTTTGACAGTGTTTTGTTTATCACCAAAATAGGCAAGTACTTAAATGAAAAGGACATGGGGATGGACTGTTCATCATTATAGTCTTTGAACCATGTGAAATCAGCAACCTAAAGCATGTGAAAAAGTTATGTAGGTACTTAAGAACATGTGGAATCCATGCTAACTATGTTCCACGTTCATATATGTAAATTGTCCATGTGGATAACTCTCATGTTTGGTTCTTTATAAGGTTAAAGTTCATAAGTGAATGGATTAGAGACCATGTGATAGGTGAATGTTATATTTTGAAATCTGAAAGCATGTGTTAGGTGTAAAATTGTAGAACCTTCATGATAGGTTGAAACTTAAATGGACTAGCATGCTATGTGTTGCTAATTGTATGTGCTTGTAGAAACCACTAGGACTTGTACGTGTATATCATGTATAGTGTTACTTGCTGAGTCTCTGGACTCACTCCTTGCTTCGGCGTACAGGTGTAGTTGGTGATACGACACCGTTGGAGGAGACGGTGGAGACGGACTCCGAGCGCGGAGACTAGTTACTTGGAGCTTCCTTTGTGATTGTGTACTTCGTCGTATGTACTTGAACATTGTATTAGGATTATCTTGAAAAGAATGTAATATGTGGACATTTTGTATCTCTATTTCAGCAATTTAAATCATCTAAATTTTAGTTTCTTTTTGCAATTTGTAAACTGCATGTATGTTTAATGTGGATGATGAATGAATGGAGATAGTTCTCTTTTACTTCCGCTACTCTGTTATATATATTCGCGTGTATCTCAACTGTTTGTATCGTTGGGTAAATGTCCCACTGTGAGGACTCTCGCTATATCGACGTGGGTCGGTATGACCGTACCGGTTTAATGAGGGCCGTCACAGAGATTGGTATCAGAGAGACCGGTTGAGATTACACATGAATATAACTAAGTCATCATCCCCATTGCATGCTAAGTATGTCCACATGTGTAGAAAACACTAATAAGAAGTGAAAAATAGATAAGAAAATGGTTAGAAAACTTAGTAACCTAGCTCTAATTAGTGGCTGAAATTTTATTACAGCCATGGCTTCCCGTGGACGACGTGGAGGTGCGCCAGCTCGCGACGACGAGCAGAGGCGTGAGGAGCGGGCGGAGCAGCAGGCCCCGGCCCCACAGGATCCTGTGCTTCCCCCACCACCGCCAGTGGATTATGGGGTGTTCATGCAAGGTCTGGTGCAAGCCATGCAGACCCAGGCACACACTCAGGCAGCACTCCAGGCCCAGTTGGAGGCCCAGGTAAAATAATAAAACAACTAAGTAGTCTGCTATTTGAATTGTATGATATTGTGTTTATTCTATATTGCTTGTTGTTTAATGTAGCAGGCTCAGGCCCCAGCTCAGGACCATGGTGGACCTTCCATCATGGAGCGATTCAAGAGGATGACCCCACCCTCTTTCAAGGGGGAGAGTGATCCGCTTTTGGCAGAAAGCTGGATGAGGGAGATCGAGAAAATCTTCCGAGCTATCAGGTGTCCTGACGAGGACAAGGTGACCTTAGCCACCTACATGCTACAGGTATGCTTTCGTTTATGCTTGAATGTTGGTTGTTATTTGTTAGTTAGAGCTTATGAAGGTGTGTTGCAGGAGAGAGCTGATGTATGGTGGTCCTCCCTACTGCGTACGCGCTTCGAGGACGGAGCAGTAGATGTGGCGTGGGACGCGTTCGTGAGGCTCTTCCGAGCCAAGTTCGTCCCAGAGCACGTCCAGGACAAGATGGAGCAAGAATTCCTTTCCCTGACGCAAGGATCGATGACCGTCCTGGAATATGAGGCAAGGTTTTCTGAACTCTCTAAATATGCACCGCACATAGTAGAGGATGAGCGCAGGAAGACCAAGAAATTCGTGATGGGTCTCAAACCATCCCTGAGGACGAGGCTCGTGGCGTTCGACCACCGCACGCTAGACGAGGCCCTCAGCGCAGCCTGCAGACAGGAGGGAGAAATGGAGCAGTATCTAGAGGAGAAGAAGGCTTCGCAGAAGAGGCCGGCAGCGACTTTCCAGCGGCAAGACAAGAGGAAGACGGTGTACCAGACACCGCAGAAACAAGTGGCAGTCAGCAACTATCAGGTACCCTCTGTACGTTCCCCCGGTGCGAAGAAGGAGTGTCCCCATTGTGGGAAGACCCATGGAGGTTCGGAGTGTTGGTTAATAGCGGGTAGATGCCTAAAGTGTGGGAGCAGCGACCACAAGATCAAGGATTGCCCGAGGCTTCAGCAGGAAGCTCAGCGAGGAGCGCCAGTACCAGCAGTAGCGGCAGCCGCGCCAGCTACAGGACGACCAGGAAGGCCTCGAGCCCCAGCTCGAGTGTTTGCTTTAGCTCGTGAGGACGCCGAGCAGGCGGAGCATGTCACCGAAGGTACAGTTTTACTTTTCGGTGTGCACGCTCGGGTTTTGTTTGATACGGGTGCTACTCACTCGTTCATTTCCGAGCGGTTCGCTAGGCAGTTAGCCCTAGAGTCAGGCATAGAGTCTGAGGAGTTAGAGGTCCCTTTGTCTGTGCACACCCCTGCGGGTACGGTATCGACTAGGAAGTGCATTCCGTCGTTACCTGTGTGCATTGAGGATAGATTCCTAGATGGGTGTTTCTTCTTGCTAAAGATGAAGGACTATGATTGTATCTTTGGTCTGGATTGGCTAGAGGAGCACTATGCGTTAGTGGATTGTCGTAGGAAGAAGATTGTTTTCCGCATTCCTGGTGAGGATGAGTTCTCTCATCCCTTGCCAAAGAACTTAGCGGGAAGTTAGTCATCTCTGCCATGAAGGCGATGCGTATGGTGAACAAGGGTTGTGACGCATTTCTTGCCAGCGTTATGCTAGTACCCGATGCTGGTTCGTCACTGACTCTTGCAGAGATCGATGTGGTGCAGGACTTTCCAGATGTCTTTCCCGATGACTTGTCTGGATTGCCACCGGATAGGGAGATAGAGTTCACTATAGAGTTGCTTCCAGGCACCTCTCCTATCTCGAAGGCCCCATATCGGATGGCCCCTGCAGAATTAGCCGAGTTGAGGAAGCAATTGCAGGAATTGCTCGATAAGGGATTTATTCGCCCCAGTGTTTCCCCTTGGGGCGCACCTGTATTATTCGTCAAGAAGAAAGACGGGTCACTTCGGTTGTGCATCGATTATAGGAAGCTAAACCAGGTGACTGTGAAGAACAGGTATCCCTTACCTCGGATTGATGATCTGTTTGACCAGTTGCGAGAGGCATCAGTCTTTTCCAAGATTGACTTGCGATCTGGTTATCATCAGTTGAAGATTAAGAGTGAGGATGTGTCCAAGACGGCATTTAGAACCGTTATGGACATTATGAGTTTTTGGTTCTTCCCTTCGGATTGACCAACGCCCCTGCAGCGTTCATGGATCTCATGAACCGGGTGTTCAGTCCGTATTTAGATAGTTTTGTTGTTGTGTTTATTGATGACGTGTTGGTCTATTCTCCGGATGAGGCCACACATCGTCAGCATTTGAGGTTAGTGTTAGAGGTTCTCCGTGAGCACAAACTGTATGCAAAGTACAGCAAGTGCGAGTTCTGGTTGCGCGAGGTTCACTTTCTCGGGCATGTTATCTCCGGCGCTGGTGTAGCTGTTGATCCAGCAAAGATCCAGGCAGTTATGGATTGGGATGTTCCCAAGACTCCTTCGGAGATTCGTAGTTTCCTTGGGTTAGCTGGTTACTATCGGCGATTCATTGAGGGTTTCTCATCCATCGCCGCCCCTATGACAAAGCTGACCAGAAAGGGTGAGAAGTTTGTATGGTCCGAGGCATGTGAGCGCAGCTTTCAGCTATTGAAGGCTAAGCTTACTTCTGCTCCGGTATTGGTATTGCCCAGTGGTCTAGAAGGCTTTGCCATTTATACGGATGCATCTCGGATTGGTTTAGGCTGTGTGCTCATGCAGCAAGAGAGGGTAGTAGCTTATGCTTCTCGTCAGTTGAAGGAGCATGAGAGGAACTATCCGACTCATGATTTAGAGCTAGCAGCTGTGGTTCATGCACTAAAGATCTGGAGGCACTATCTTTATGGTGTCAGATTTGAGGTGTTTACCGACCACAAGAGCTTGAGGTATCTTTTCTCCCAAAAGGAATTAAACCTGAGGCAGAGAAGATGGATTGAGTTCTTGAAGGACTATGACTTCGACCTTCAGTATCATCCTGGAAAGGCGAACGTCGTAGCGGATGCTCTTAGTAGGAAGAGGTCTTCGCTCCAGCAGGATTGGAAGATGTTGGAGGATGCAGCGTGCTCTATGACCGAGTTAGAGCCATCGTTGTGTCAGGCTTTTGTAGCTCAGCTATCCCTTAGATCCTCAGTCTTGGATGAGGTGATTGAGCAGCAGAAAGCCGATCCTAGATTGTTAGAGTTAGTGGGTAAGGCGGGCATTGCTCGTGATGAGGACGGTGTGATTAGATTTCAGCACCGCGTTTGTGTCCCCGATGTAGTAGATGTTCGTGAGCATGTGTTAGCGGAGGCTCATAGATCGCGATTCTCTATTCATCCGGGTAACACTAAGATGTATCAAGACCTGAAGAGATCATTTTGGTGGTCCGGCATGAAGAAGGATGTTGCGGATTATGTGTCTAGATGTCTAGTATGTCAGCAGGTGAAAGCCGAGCGGCAGCGACCATCCGGCCTTATGCAGAGGATGGATATCCCCGTATGGAAGTGGGAAGCTGTCACTATGGATTTCGTATCGGGTTTGCCTCGATCTAGAAGGGGCAATGACTCGATTTGGGTAGTTGTAGATAGATTCTCGAAGACTGCTCATTTCTTACCTATGAAGAAGAAGCAGTCAGTAGAGAGCTTAGCTAGATTGTATGTTAGCGGTATCGTTAGATTGCATGGTGTGCCGAAGTCGATCATTTCGGATCGAGATCCGAGATTCACTTCGAGATTGTGGAAGGGTCTTCAGGATGCGTTAGGTTCGGAGCTTAAGCTCAGTTCGGCGTTTCATCCCCAGACCGATGGACAGTCCGAGAGGACTATCCAGACGCTCGAGGATATGTTGAGAGCGTGTGTTCTGGATTGGAAAGATGATTGGGAGCGTCATTTACCTCTTGTGGAGTTCGCATACAACAACAGCTTTCATGCTAGTATTGGAATGGCTCCATTCGAGGCGTTGTATGGTAGGCCCTGCAGATCTCCGCTATGTTGGGAGGAGACTGGTGATAGGCAGTTGATCGGACCGGAGTTGGTTCAGGAAACTTCGGATAAGATTCAGCTTATCAAAAAGGCTTGTTGCGGCACAGGATAGGCAGAAGAGTTATGCCGACAACAGGAGAAAGGATTTGGAGTTCGAGGTTGGCGATCATGTCTTCTTGAAGATATCGCCTACTCGTGGAGTTGTCAGATTTGGCAGGCATAGCAAGCTAAGCCCTAGGTTCATTGGCCCATATGAGATTCTCAGACGTTTGGGCAACGTGGCGTACGAGCTAGCTTTACCCCCAGCTTTGGCTAGCGTTCACCCGGTATTCCACGTATCTATGCTCAGGAAGTATGTCCGAGATCCGTCTCATGTGATTAGTCATGAGCCAGTGGAGATCCAGCCAGATCTTTCGTATGTCGAGCAGCCAGTAGCCATTCTTGACCGGAAGGTTCAGCATCTCCGGAACAAGAGTATCGCGTCGGTGAAAGTTCTATGGCGGAACTTCTCGCGTGAGGAGGCTACGTGGGAGCTTGAGGATGCGATGAAGAAGAAGTATCCCCTTTTGTTTGAGTAGTGTCATTCTAACTTCGAGGACGAAGTTTCTTTAAGGGGGAGAGGGTGTAAGACCCTCGAATTTCCGTCGTATTTTTCGTATTTATGTGTGTATATTGTGTTGAGTATGTATGTACGTATTTTACGTGGATATTAAAATAGTATAAATACGTGTGCATGTGTTTATATTGAACATAAATAATGTATGTATTGCATGATGATAGTGTGAATATAGTACCATGTACATATTGCATGTATAGAAGCTTGGTATGCATGGTTTTCTGCATAAATTAGGGTTCTGGCCGAAGGCCCTATTGGCGTCAATCCCCAGGCCGTTGAGGTGGTGTTAGCGTCCAGCCCTGGACGCCAACCCTAATTCCGGCGTCCAGCGATATGGACGTCAACTTCTCTGGCCTGCATGCGCAGCAGAGCTGCTATCTTCTGAAGCAAGGTATGGCAACCATTGGGGGATGTCCCCCAACGGCTCTGAGGGTGTCCCATCACCCTAGTGAGTGGGGGAAAGACCCTCTTTAGGTCTGAACCCGAATTGGCTCACCCCATTCTTTCCCTTCACCCTTGCAAGAGGAGAGAGGTGAGGAGGAAAAAACCCTAGAGCTCTGTGAGAAAACCCCAGTTTGAACCCCTAAAATCCGACCCTTTGAAGCTGGTTTTGGAGATCTTCTGCATCAAGGAGGGAGCTGAAGCAAAGGGGAAGGCTTCCCCATCATCCCCTCGGCGTGGAGATCAACCAGAAGCCCGGAGGAAGGCGATCTTGGAGGTGCTTCTGCAACTTCTTGGGACTGCCCAAGGAGGTCTTCACCAAGCCTCTAAACCCCTTAGAAGAATTTTTGAAAGGCAAGTGACCTATCTATGGTATCCCCGTATGAGTCTAGGAGGTTTTTATAATTTTTATGGAATTTCCCTCGAGTCCTAGACCCTCCATTTCACCCATTTCAGAGCTCGGGTCTGTGTTTCTGCACAGACCTGAGTAAACGGCAAGGTCCCTGGACGCCCAGTTCCTCCTTGGCGTCCATCGACCCTGCCGCTGACTCTGAGTCAGCGGCCAGAGACCGCCGTCTAGTTCTTCAGGACAGAACAGTGAGCTGTTCTGTCCCTTCTATACGTTAATTTCGTTATGATTTTCGTGATGAGGATATATGGTATTTCTATAAGCTATGTATATTGTGCATTGTGGTTGTGGATTGAATGTGGTGTGATGGTGAATGTGGGGCAATAATGTCTTGTAGACTTGTGAGCATAACTTGTGGAAAAATTTTGCGAATCAATGTTCCATGATTAGGATTAGTTGAATATCTTGTTTTCAGTCTATTCATGAAGATTTGTGGGGCATGTATGTAGATTCTGAAATTTTGGAAATTATGCATGCTTGTGGAATCGTAAATAAAGTTCGGTTCGGTAAAGTTAAAAACATGCAAAAGCGGTTGTGGTAATTGATTTATAGATGTATGAATTAGGATGAAGTTGTATTCTGAAATCATGCATTAGTATTTTCTGTGCAAAACAGTAAGTGGATGAATTTCAAATGTGTTAGACCCATGTTAGCTTAAATTGTGAATAATATGCTAATTAGGTATTTGATTTTCTGTAAATCCTATTTAGCTCAGAAAAATCTGAAAAATTGAGGGTATGATTTGGAACCTGAAATCAGCATGTGGTTAAAATTTCAGGTCAATTGGAACAGTAAATAAAAAGTTATGTGTTTTCATGTAAATTGTGAATAATTCGTATATATGATCGTAATGTGATTTTATTTTGTTTAAAACAGCATGATGGTGTGTTTACTATGTGTTAAATCTTGAAAACTCTGTAGTACCATGTTAGGAAAAACAGAGGTGTTCATGTGAGTAAGAAAGTGTGAATGAAATGAAGAGTGCCAAGTGTAAAACCATGTGTAAAACGTTAAATGTGTAAAAGTGTAAACTGTGCCAATGTGATACTGCTTCCGAGAAGGCAGTGGAGCTGTATCAGGGAAAAGTCCCCCTGAGAAAGTTCATTGTGTTAAGTGACCCTAAGGGCATTAGGGGGAAATCCTGGAGGTGGACAAGTACCACTGGTTAGGGTGGAGACTTGTTCTCCCGGTCTGCGCAGTCCAAGAGTCACCATTGCATTGCCTAGATGGTGCCTATGTGTTATGTGATGTGAATGTGTCCTTCTTTGGTGGTTTGGACTATGTGTCACGGCACTAAATATGTGTAAAAATGTGTAAAGTGTATGTGACCATGTGTAAATGTGTAAGTGACATGTGAATGTGTATGTGTAAAGTGTAACCATGTGAAAAGAGGAAATTGTGAAAAAGGAAAATGTGAAAATCTAGATGTGCAATGTGTTATTGAAACCATGAGAGGCTAAATCTGAAACCATGTGAATTCAGAAAATGCATGTTATCCTTCTTGTGTTTATGTGTGCAAAGTGTTTAGAATCCATGATTAGGAACAATTAATGAGTATGTGTGCAAAGTGGCATGATGGATTGTTCATGTGTTATGTTCTAAGCCACATTGTAGCTTTCATGTGTAGGTTTATAGTCTTTGAACCATGTGAAATCAGCAACCTAAAGCATGTGAAAAAGTTATGTAGGTACTTAAGAACATGTGGAATCCATGCTAACTATGTTCCACGTTCATATATGTAAATTGTTCCATGTGGATAACTCTCATGTTTGGTTCTTTATAAGGTTAAAGTTCATAAGTGAATGGATTAGAGACCATGTGATAGGTGAATGTTATATTTTGAAATCTGAAAGCATGTGTTAGGTGTAAAATTGTAGAACCTTCATGATAGGTTGAAACTTAAATGGACTAGCATGCTATGTGTTGCTAATTGTATGTGCTTGTAGAAACCACTAGGACTTGTACGTGTATATCATGTATAGTGTTCCTTGCTGAGTCTCTGGACTCACTCCTTGCTTCGGCGTACAGGTGTAGTTGGTGATACGACACCGTTGGAGGAGACGGTGGAGACGAACTCCGAGCGCGGAGACTAGTTACTTGGAGCTTCCTTTGTGATTGTGTACTTCGTCGTATGTACTTGAACATTGTATTAGGATTATCTTGAAAAGAATGTAATATGTGGACATTTTGTATCTCTATTTCAGCAATTTAAATCATGTAAATTTTAGTTCCTTTTTGCAAATTGTAAACTGCATGTATGTTTAATGTGGATGATGAATGAATGGAGATAGTTCTCTTTTACTTCCGCTACTCTGTTATATATATTCGCGTGTATCTCAGCTGTTTGTATCGTTGGGTAAATGTCCCACTGTGAGGACTCTCGCTATATCGACGTGGGTCGGTATGACCGTACCGGTATAATGAGGGCCGTCACAACAATTATCACACGTATAAGATAACATACATATGTACATACACATATGCACTTCATACACTCTCACACAATATCCATGAAATAGGTAGTATAGGATATTCTTCAATATTTAGATTGTACATGTATAATATTTAAATAGATACCTTATACAAAATTGGCCAATTACTTGTATTGATGATAGTACTATACATCCCTGCATATACACATGCGAAATTTATAATTATAATATGCACAATTTTCATGCACGCCATTTATGCAAGAACAAGCAAACATCATATACATAAAATATAAGTGGGAAAAGAAAATTCGGTGCCTTACACCCTCTCCCCCTTAAAAGAGATCTTCGTCCTCGAAGAACGGATCACGTACTCTTGATGACATCTCGTTGCCGCTTCTAGTCCACTTAGACCGGTGCCTAAATTCCTACCCGTGACTTCCTTACTGCTGGAACATCTCGGGGTTAAACCTCTTCTTCTGATTCGGACAGTCTTTAATCCGATGATTGTTGCTACCACACTTGAGACATCTTCCCGACCTCGTCCAACATACGTCTCTGCCGTGGCGCTTGCCACAATGCACACATACGGGCTTCTCATTTCGGCCAAAACTACTGACTGAAAGGTTGATTCTATTGGTATCATAGTTGGTTGCTGTCCTTTCATGAACTTATTCATCTTCCTATTTTACCGTTGAAATGGTTCTGGCAACATTTCTAATCGGGCTTTCTTCTCTGCCAAGTACAACTCCATTTCACTCTCTTGTCTGCACGCCGCGCTAAGAGCCACATCCATAGTTCTAAGGTGAAACGCCACCAGTCTGGCTCTCAATGACGGTCTAAGCCCCATTACAAACTTCCTTGCCTTGCGCCTCTCATCGGCAACTATGTGTGGTGCATATCTAGACAACTCTGCAAATCTAGCCTCATACTCCAAAACTATCATCGATCCCTGAGTCAATGCTAAGAATTCCTGCTCCATTTTGTCTTGTATATGCTCAGAAACATACTTGGCCTGAAACATCCTTACGAAATCTTCCCAAGTAACTTCTAGCTCCACTCCCTCAAACCGCGTGCGAAGAACGGAAGACCACCACACATCCGTTCGCTCCTGAAGCATGTATGCCGCCAGACTGATCATGTCATCTTCTGCACACCTGATGGCTCTGAATATCTTTTCGATTTCCCTGAGCCAACTTTCTGCAACTAACGGCTGACTCTCCCCCTTAAAAGAGGGTGGAGCCATTCTCTTGAACCTCTCCATGACCGATACATCTCCTAAACCACGGTCCTGCTGAGCTGGTGCTGGAACCTGAGCCTGAAGCTGAGTTTGAAGAGCCGCTTGTGTTTGCGCTTGAGTCTGTATTGCTTGTAGAATCCCTTGCATGACCGTACCATAATCAGCCAACGGTGGCGGGGGTGGCGCAGGCGATCCTTGAGGTGCTGGTACTTTATGCTGCTCTAGGTCAGTCCTACTTAACTCCTCATCCCGAACAGGTAAGCTCGAACGTCGAACCCCTCTAGCCATTGCTACAAAATAAACATCAAGTTAAACTCCACTTATCCCTATACCTAACATGTTATCATGTATTTATCTTACTACTTTTCTAGTACTATCTTAATTATTCCTTGGATCGGGCTATCCACTACAAAGACTTAGAGATGTGATTTAGTTGATGGCTATTTATGTATAAGCTCAACCCAAAAGTGCTCTGATACCATCTCTGCAACGACCCACTTCCACCCGGTACGGTTATACCAACCCTCATCGGATGAGAGCAAGCAGCTACAGGGGAGAATACCCCAACAAGTAACAAGTGAGCTGAGATATACACAAATAGAATTGAATAATGCAACAGAATTTAAATGAATCTTATTCCATCAACTTTTAAATCCACATACCACAGTCTGTATAGTTTAACAAGAGATAACATAAGCGCAATATTTTCCAAATACATAGCCGACTCCAAGTACATTTGATCAAAATTCAAATTTCAATTGTACCATTACATACTATGAAAGATAAATTACAATTCTTCAATCACTTAGTCCAACTCCACCTCAAATCTTGCTAGCTCCTCCGCTGCTAATTTCCTGAAATGTTTAGCAAGAGTTAGTCTACACAATAGACTCAGCAAGTAACTTAAGATTCAATACATACATGCTTTTTATTAATTAACACAATAAAATTTCAGCAGTTAACATCATACATGATCACGCTCCAACCTAAACAATTGCACAGGGAATTTCATTAAACAATTATCCTAACACATGTAAAACTAAAATCTAACAAGATCACTAACATCATGGTGTCATTAACACGAGTAAAATATATACTCACACGTTTTTATACTTTACCCAAATCATTGTAAAGTTTGCACAACTAAACCATTGAAACATATACAAGATAGGTAGCACTCCTAGCATGATTTCTAACTCACTTCGCATACAATCATAACAATTTACTTCACATTTAGCTTGCTGATTTTATACAAATTTTATCACATTCATATTACCTTCGCATTGCGATCACTTTTAACTACACAACATAGTACTAAACACATGTACATCGAATAATTCAAATTCCATGAATATGAAAGTATATACTTACATTTGGGTACTAATAGTAACATCACTTTAGCATTTGGCAATTAATACATCAACACATACACATAGAGGAATAATCTAATTCATGAGGATAATAACACACATTTATACACATCAATAAACAAAATATCAATTAACACTATTGCCATTTACACTTATACTACTTTCTCGTTACATACAACCGTATGATTAACCTTGGCTTTCACACACACTAACTTTTATTCTATCACACAATACTTATACACATTTCCCATTATTTCCTCTTTCACATTCACATACTTCTTATCATTTCACTTTTGAACATAACATGTGCCACATTTACACATATCTCGCACATACCTTGTGCTATGAACACATATCACTTTTCACAACACACTTATGCTCATTTTTACATAATGCCAAGACACAGCCCAAACTACCATTAGACGTTCATATAACACACACATTCACATTCACATTCACGTACTTAATCACCGGCACAGTGATAAGTCTTAGTTCCTGCAGAAACCGGGGAAAGCCCTTCCCACCATTACCAGTGGAACTTGTCCACCTCCAGGATTTCACAAGACCTTTTGCCAGGGTACCCTTCTCTAGGGTATCACATATCATATTGAGCTTTCCCGTAGGGGCACTACTACAGTACAGCTCCAAGCATCTAAGGTGGCAGTGTCTTATGGACACCATTGTTTCTCTTGTCACATTTAACCATTTTCTACACATACATCACTTGTTCTCACACTTCTCATGCTTGCACACCCTTCTACATAATTCATACACACATAAGCTCATTTACTGATTTTAACCTTACTATGGCAACTGCCAAATAATGATAATACAGATTTAATCATACTGAAATTTACTGAATCACATTGAATCATAATTAACATGCTCACATAGTCTTTTTTCTCATAAAAAAACCCATAACAATACTTACTGTTATCAAAATAACATGAGATTTTAACCACGGACAAATTTCAGGTTTATAATCACACATGCAAATTGTCATATTTTTCTGAACCATATTACATTTACAGGAATTAAAACATGCAATCTCATGCCGTTCATAATTCGATTTAACACGGAACATAACATGAATATCCAATTTGACAGCTCACGGCCCTGAACCTAACATACTCATTATCACAGGAATTTTCCCCGGATTTATTGCACAACACTCAATTTACTGTAAATTTTCAAATTCCTACGCATGTCTTCTATTTCCAAAACAGAAATTACAATAAATCCCACAGTCATGGAGAAATTCTCAAAATTTCAGAGCCAGGACTGATTTGTAGATACATGGTTTAGAAAAACGTAGGGCATCCCATTCTTCAGGGATCATGTAAACTATGGGAGAACATGAAAAAATCCATTTTCCAACATGTATTTCAATAAGTTTAACAATCCATGCCATTCACCAAAAAGCACAGAAAATATCACATGCATCCCATGGTCTATTTTACATAACATATATGACTACATTATATTCTCATTCGAAATCACTTCGGAAATTAATCATATAGAAGGGAGAACAGCTCACTGTGCTGCCCTGAAGAACTTAACGGCATCGTCTGGACGTTAATGGCGCTTTAAAGGCAATATCGTTGGCCGCTAATCGAAGATCTTGACGGCCATGGATCATGTCGTCAAGTTCAGGTTTGTGCAAAACACAGACCCGAGCTCCAAATACAAGAAGAATGGGGGAATCCAGGACGCGAGGAAAACTCCAGAAAAATGCTGGGACCTAGGGCACATGTATAGGATTGAGATCTATAGGTTACTTGCCTTTCTAAAAACCTCCAAAGGGATCTATGTTGCTGTTGAAGCTCTCCTTGCACAGTCCCAAGAAGCCTCCAAAACACCACTCCTCCAGGTTCTTGGTCGATGCAGATGCTAAACCAGTGGTGGGGAAGCCTTCTCCTTGGTCCCTTCTAGCCTCCAGTTGCAATAGAACGCCAGATGAAGCTCCAAATTGTCAGATCAAGGCATGTAAATTCCAAACTTCCTCACAGCTTGCTAGGGTTTTCTCTCCTCTTTGCAAAGAGCCCAAAGAGAGCTCTTTCTGGTGCAGGAGGAGCTTGGTTTGAAGGAGAGGGGTCTCTCCTTTCCCGCAGAGGTGATGGGAAAGGCTCAGAGCCGTTGGGGACAGCTCCCCAATGGCTGAGCTTCCTTCTTCCAGGATTTCGAGGTCTGCAACGCATGCAGGTCAGAGAAGTAAACGTCCACCTATATGGACGGCTACTTAAGGCTGGGCGTCCATTGATATGGACGCCGATACCTCATGGGTGTCCACCCATGTTGACGCCAATTGGCCCTTCTGCTAGAACTTAAAATCATGCAGAACCATGCTTAATCTATACATGTATGTACATGAAACCTATGAAGTATAACGTATACACCGCTATACCATGCAAACATCCAATTTTTACAACTAATCATACCCATACATACATAGGTACATTATGCATGAATTAGATAGATACAACATGCACACCGGTAAGTAGATTAAACATGCACAACATTACTTAAATACTATATGCGTGGAATTCTTAATATACACAATATGCACAATTTATCCAATTGCCTATTCTCACCCAAAATTTCCTAAGAATACATGCATGTTATTCATGAGGAATATAGAATTACAATACACATTACTAAATAGACCTACCATACTAGAACTCCATATGTACTTGCAATGTACGAAGTACAAAGTACACATTAACTACACCATACAAATGAACAACATTTACAACTAAACACACACATGCATACATAAGTATACCAAGGTGTTATGTTTGTAGAATTAGGTATACAATTATCACACGCATAAGATAACATACATATGTACATACACATATGCACTTCATACACTCTCACACAATATCCATGAAATAGGTAGTATAGGATATTCTTCAATATTTAGATCATACATGTATAATATTTAAATAGATACCTTATAGAAAATTGGCCAATTACTTGTATTCATGATAGTACTATACATCCCCGCATAAACACATGTGAAATTTATAATTATAATATGCACAATTTTCATGCACGCCATTTATGCAAGAACGAGCAAACATCATATACATAAAATATAAGTGGGAAAAGAAAATTCGGGGCCTTACAGTACCCCACCTCAGAAAGGTGGAATATTCTCACTCCACCATTCACAACTTTAGGAATACACAAAAAGACACCTCATAATCTAGAACAACTAAATGCGGATATTGAATCTACGAAAAGTGTCCTTCTCCCTTGCAGACTTTGGCTCAACCTTGGAGCTCTCCATGCATATCTGAATGTCTTGAAGAATGGAGATGAGAACTTGAACTTTGGACCGACTATTATTGTCTTTTTTTTGGTCGGTCAGCCGAAGAGAATCAATTAATTAAAGTATGGAATGTACAAAGTACAAGATGGGTTAAGGAACCCAATAACCGAAATATGAAAATAGAAGATGACACTACAAGCCAGTGACTATCTTCTATAAATAACCCAAGAGGACACCTAAACAAGGACTCTACGAAGCAATATTGATTTGGATATTGAATCTCTTACATAAAGAGTTAGACCGACCAGATAAGCTTTTGTTGCAAGTAGATGCTTCAACACAACTCCGGACATCCTGAATGATGGAGAGGGATATGTGAATGGCGGAAGTGCAAGCTCCCTCAAAAGTTCTAATACACCTTTCTTTCCAAATCCACCAAATAGTGGCCCGAAAAAGAAGCCGAGCCAAGGAAGTGCCAAAACCATCTTTATTAAAACTATTTCTTAGAGAATGCATCTCCTGAAGAATAGATGAACGAGGAGGCCTGTGGATATTCAATCTGTGAAGAATGTCGCTCCAAACCTCATTAGAGTAAGGGCATTGAAAGAAAAGGTGATCTTCAGATTCTTCAGATAAGCAACAAATAATACATCTGCTAGGAAGTTGGAACCCCCTTCTCCTTAGGTTATTAATGGTTGGGAGCTTATGCATTATAGCTTGCCAACAAGTGAGAGAAAACTTCTGGACTGTCGGCCCCTTCCAGACCCAGTCCGCCCAACCCACCTTCTGATACTGGTCTCTAAGGAGATTGCACACATCCTTAGTACTGAACTTACCATGATTCCAAATGATAGCATCACTATGAGAAATATTTACACTTTGAATCAAAGGGGATATCTCAAACATGTCAATGGATGTCTGCGGTGGTAAGTTCCACTGACCATTAAGAATGAACGCCGCACAGGTAATGTTTCTGTGAAGACCGAGGTGCTGGCGAATTCTATCAGCCATCATCATATATATACTCTTTCCGTGGATCCAAGGATCACATAGAAAGCTCAGATGGCTGCTAATACCAACTTTGAAAGTTAGATGTTGGAGTAACCAATGCCGCTGCTTTAAAATAGATTTCCAAGCAGAAGAAAAGTAAGATTTTTGCTGAATAGCTCTCTTTTTAATATGTGGTATGACCCATGGATTGATGGGCAAAGTATTTTCCACATGTATGGTGACAGGATTAGACAAGATTTGGGAGCTAATAGGAACATGAGAATTGAACAATTCATACACAATGATCAGTGGGACCTGCCTTGTGCTACTTCTCATCAAATGTTCTCCCTTTGGCCGATTATCAGAAATATTCAAATTCATGCTGGCAATCAAGATGCCATCATTTGGAAACACAATGGAGGAATCTTCAATATTGCTTCGGCTTGGAATGAGGTTAGGAGTTCTAATATGGAGAGTCAAACTTACAGATGGATTTGGGGTCAACCTACAGCTCAGAAATTTAATATTTGCTTATGGCAAGCCGAGATGAAGAAGCTCCCCACACAAGATCTCTTGAAGGCTAAAGGTTTTCATATGGCAAATCAATGTATCCTTTGTAAAATTAAAGAAGAATCCCATGACCATCTCTTCTTCCAATGTGATTATTCCAAATGGATTTGGAAGCAAATCTTATGCAGGTTTAACTTCGGGAGACAGCCTGAGGACTCTTTGGAGAAGGAAATGCAAAAGCTTAACCAAAGCTTCCCCCATAAAAATACTACTTGGAAGCTCGCTCAACTTACTCTGAAGACTGCGGTTTGGTGGATTTGGCGGGAAAGATGCCTTAGAACTTTTGTATCTGGAAGGCCCTTCATAGAAAACTTCCCACTCTAGACAATCTCCAGAAAAAAGGCTACTACTTTGCTAATAGTTGCACCTTGTGTCTCTGCAAAAATGAAAGCATTGACCATCTCTACTTTGAATGCTCTTACACTCAATGGATTTGGCAGGAAATTCTCAAGAGATTTGACTTTAGCAGGAAACCCCATCCAAGTATTCATTCTGAGATGCACGCTTTAGTGAATGCCTTTCCTGGTAAAGGTACCCTTACTAGGTTGGTTAAAATTGCTTTCAGATGTACTATCTAGTGGATTTGGAGGGAAAGATGCTTACGCATTTTTGAAGGTAAGAATAGAGACAAGGCGGCCATTCTCATTGACATTCTCTATGACTCTAGAACTTTGATGGAGAAGGATCTTCACAAGACGAGTCTTACTGTGAGGGACAAAAGGGTTCTCAAAAGATTTAACTTCACCTAATAATGAGCTCGGTTATTGGGTTATGCATTCTTTCTACTATCTGCATGTCTAGTTTAATTGTTTTTATCTTAACACTAACGGTTACTTCCTAGCTGCGATCTATCTATCTTTCAGGTTGGTTGGTGCTGCTATAGTGTGCTAAAGGCTTGAGACTTAGGTTTCAATAATATCATAGACTACGGGCTGTGTAGTCATGATGCCTCTTTTTTCTCTAAGGGCGGCTTCTGGTGGAGTGGAAACATTATTCCTCCTTAAGGGATGGTGCACTCTCCCAGAACCCCTGCGGAGTCTTGGCTATAATCTATAGTATGTGTAGATATGGCTTCTTGTACATTCTATCTTCATCCAATACAATTTATGTTTACCTATCAAAAAAAAAAAGTAAGATAAGATCGAAGATGCAATTGCTTATCGGGATTCTTCTGGATCTTAAGCTTTGCATGCAGAATACTAAAATAGAAGGTTGTACCAGAAGAGAAAAGGACATTTTGATTCGGTTCAACATCTCCTTCACTTAGCTTTTCGATTTGGCTCTTCTCATAGTCCACAGCTTGTGTGGTCATGACCTTTTCCTTACTCATAGTCCACAATCTGTGTGGTTATGAGGTGTTACTCTTGAGGTTATCCTTTTGTTGAGAGTGGTGGAGTGAGAACATTCTACCTCCTTAAGGTAGGTTGCACTCTCCTACCCTCCAATAGGAGCCTCTGCCTATGCATCATTGATCATAGGCTTGTACTATATTTTTCTTAATGCATTATTACTTACCAAAAAAAGATTTTTGCTGAATAGTCCATATATATATTCTTTCTTTACATATCTCTCATGGACCCATTTTATCCACAAAGTGTCTTGATTTTGTAAGATGTTCCACAAATTTGTAACAACACACGTCATGTTCCAATCAGAAAGCCGCCTGATGCCCAAGCCACCTTCTCTCTTAGGCCTACAAATATCTTTCCAGCTGATCATATAAATGGTGTTTTGAGAGGAGGATCCCTGCCAATAGAACTTGCAGAGGATTTGCTCAATATGGAGGATAGCCGAAGGGAGAAGAAAGGAAACAGACCAGTAAATGGAGTAGGCCGAAAGGACATACTTTATGAGCTCCAGTCTTCCTGCTCTTGAAAGAAGCTTGGTTTTCCAAGATTCGATTCTCTGCTTAATTTTGTCAATAATCGGCTGACAGTGCTTTCTCTTGAGAGAACTACTCACCAGAGGAAGACCCAAGTAAGGAGTTGGGAGATTCCCGGTTGGAATGTTAAGAGCTTCTTGAATGGCAGTTTTGTTTTTTCACTTTCCCACCAATATATAATCTACTCTTCTCAGTATTTAATTTAAGCCCAGAGTAGTGATAGAACTCTTGAAGTAAATTCTTAAGAGTAATAGCTGAGGCAACATCATCCTTGAAGAAAATGATAAGATCATCTGCAAACACAAAATGAGAGATAGAAACGCTACCAGCAGAAGGAACTTTGATCTTCTTATTCCGAACAACATCTTCAATGAGGCAAATAAATCCTTCCATGACAATGGTGAAGAGATAGGGTGACAAAGGGTCACCTTGGCGAATACCATTCGAGCTTTTAAAGAACCCTTCAGGACTTCCATTAACCAAAACAGAAAATTTAGAAGTTTCCAGGCATCGTTGAATCCAGTGGATCCATTTTTCAGGGAAGTGCATTTGTTTCATCATGTAGTACACAAACTCCCAGGAAATAGAATCAAAGGCCTTACAAAGATCAGCTTTAAGACAGATACGTGTACCTTTATGTTTAGTATGCAAATCCTTGGCAAGATCATTAGCTAGGAGGATATTACTTTGAAATTTTCTTCCAGGGATGAAAGCGGCCTGATGAGGACTGATAATAGTAGGAAGCACAATTTTCATGCGATCTGCCATCATCTTAGTGATCACCTTGTAGATAAAGTTGCAAAGAGAAATGGGCCGGAATTGATCAAGAGATTCTGCATTCCTCTTCTTAGGGACCAAAGCAATGAATGTAGAGTTAATTTGATTTTCCCAATGACCATTCTCAAAAAAGGAGAGAACCGCCTTGGAGAATAGATCTCCAACAATCTCCCAACAGCTAGTAAGGAACTCAGCAGTGAACCCATCCGGCCCAGGACTCTTATCCTTAGGAGAACTGAAGACCACCTGGCGGACATCTTCCAGAGTGAAGGAAGTGTTAAGTTTAACAATGTCCTCCTCATTGAGGCAGGAGCGAACATGAACCAATGGCTGGCACTTTTCATGGTTCTGGTTAAGCAAATCTGAATAAAAGGAGAGAGCATGGCTTCTAATTTCTTTATCAGATGTAAGAATAGAACCGTCCCTGGATTTACAATGCTTGATAGAATTATGGATTCTTCTAGCTTTGATAGCCGCATAAAAGAATTTTGTATTGGAGTCACCAAGACTGAGCCATTGCTGTTTAGACTTTTGTTTTGCATACATCTCTTCAATTTCCAATGCCTTGAGATAATCACTTCTACAAACCTTCTCACGGTCATGGATTGTGTTATCAAGAGGATTATCTATCAGCTGCTTCTGGACATCAAGAGGGGTAGCCCGAGTAGTGGAAGTAGCTGTGTTAATGTCCCCAAACTCCTTCTTATTCCAGTCACGAAGAGCAAACTTAACAAGACGAAGCTTTTTGCAAACTTGATAAAGAAAAGAGCCCTTGATGTCAGTATTCCAGGCATGTCGAACTATGGTATGGAAGTTATGATGAGATGTCCACATATTAAAGAACTTAAAAGGTCTGAGTCTATCATTAGTCTGATGCCTCAAATTCAGATTGACAAGAAGCAAAGAGTGATCTGAGATTGACATATTCTCATAATTCAACAAAGCATTCTCATACTTGTTGGTCCACTCAGGATTAATGAGAACTCTGTCCAGGCAAGCTGATATACGTTGAGGACCTTTCTTCATATTGCACCAGGATAATTGGTTGCCTTTGTGAGGCATATCAATAAGGGACACATCTTCAAGAAAACTTTGAAATTCAGACAGATGAGAAGCAAGAATAGGCCGCCCTCCCTTCTTCTCATCAAGATTTCTGACAGTATTAAAATCCCCCAAGATAATCAAAGGATCAGATATACTTTGAGAAAGGTGATGCAGATCTTGCCAAAGAATACGCCGGTCATGCACAAAATTGGATCCATAAGTCGCAGTAAGCACTATAGACTCATCAGTTTTAGGATTAGAACACTTAACATGGATATACCGAGTGCTTTCGGAAAGGAGAGTGATAGCCACTACATTCGGGTTCCAAAGGATCCATATGCGACCCCTCCAAGAACTATTGTAGTTATGTAAAGCTTCAGAGTTAGGCAAGATAAATTGCTTAATAGTGTCAAAGTTACTATACCTGACCTTAGTCTCACAGAGAATAGCAATGCCACATTTATAGTGATGCAATTCTTTTTTAACTGCCAACTGCTTAACCTCATTATTCATACCTCTCACATTCCAAGATAAAATCTGCATAATTATTGCTTTGAGTGAGATAGTCTAGACCATTGTTTATTACGGTCTAATTTGTGAAACCGATCCACATCCTTAAGTTTAGAGATATCGAAGGCCATTTCTAAAGGAGTGTCAATGCTTGACGAATGCTTGATCGACTATTATTGTCAAAGCTTCTCATGCATCTTTCACGCCATATCCACCATACTGTCACTTTCAAGGAAAGCTGAGCAAGAGAGCGAATAGCATTGTTTAAAGGAAAGTTATGCATAAGCTTCTCCTTCTCCTTGTCCAACCTGTTCTCAGGAGGTCTCCCAATATTAAATCTGTTTAGAATTTCCATCCAAATCCAATTGTTGTACTCACAAGAGAAGAAAAGATGGCGATTATTTTCCTCATGAAATCTGCAAAGAACACATTGGTTAGCCAGCTGGATTCCTTTCTCTTGAAGATGGTCTTGAGTAAGAAGTTATGTAAACTTGCTTGCCATAAACAGATATTGTATTTTTGAGCACCCGGTTTCCTCCATATCCAGTGGAAGTCGCTGATGGGATCATTCTTAGAACGGATTTCATTCCATGCAGAATTAATGGAGAATCTACCATTGTTGTGCTTCTAGGTAATGCAATCTTGAGAATGATAATTATTCTGCATGTTTTTTATTATAGGCCATAACGTGATCATTTGGAGAGAAGTGGCAGTTGGTAAATTCCAAACTCCATTATTGATGAAATGGTGAATGTTGATATTCTTAGGAGCACCCAGGTCTTGATGCACTCTGTCCCCATACATCTGAAAAATACTTTTGACTGCAATCCAAGGATCATACCAAAAACTAATGGACTTACCATCAACACGAATAACAGAGGGGATAGGTACAGGAGAATAATGGCCAGACTTGATAGATGCTTGATCAATCTAGAATGGTTATCGGCTTATACTGACTCTCTTCTGGAGTATGGTCCTCAACTTTTCTCCGATCACTCAATTATGTATCTCAACTCTGACAAGGAGATTCAACGTGGAAAGAAGCCTTTCAAGTATTTTAATATGTGGAGCACTCATCCCCAGTTTCTTGATGTTATTCGTTCCGCTTGGGAGACTCCTATGGTTGGCAATGCTCAGTACATCTTATGCAGAAAGCTTAAATGGTGCAAAGAGGCTCTTAGAGTGTGGAATAAAAATACTTTTGGCAATGTGGGAGAAAAAGTCAGAAGTAGTAAAGATAAGCTCTCTGAGATCCAAAATGAGTTGCAGTTGAACCCTTTTCATAGTCACCTCATCAGTAAGGAGAAGGAAGCTATGGATCAGTACATGTTAGCTCTGAAGTCTGAAGAGAACTTTGTTAGGCAGAAATCTAGAGAAAATTGGTTGACTTTGGGCGATGCAAATACCAAGTTCTTCTATGCTTCAATTGCAGGAAGAAGGGCCATAAATACTATTAAAAAGTGTAAGGATGCTGAAGGAAACCTTATTGATGATCTGCACCAGGTTGAGGCTCACACTATTGACTTCTATAATAACCTCCTCAATCAGGATCAGCAGCCTAGTAATTTTCAGATTGAACCATTGCGAGTTTTCTCTCATCAGGATATAGCCATTCTTAATGCTCCAATTACTGATGAAGAGATTACTAAGGTGGTCTTCAACTCAGCCAAGAACAAGAGCCCCGGTCCGGATGGATTCCCTGCTGAATTCTACCAGATTGCTTGGTCTATCATTGGTTCTGATGTGCTTAAAGCTTGTCATCATTTCTTCTCCTCTGGCCAAATCGACAGGCAAATTTATTGCACCTTCATTGCTCTTATAACTAAAACCGTCGGAGCTGATAGTATGGAGCACTATAGACCCATTTCGTTTTGTAATTTTACTTACAAAATCATTGCGAAGCTTATGGCTGATAGAATGCAGAATGTTATGCCTAATATAATCAGTCTTAATCAAGCTACTTTTATTAAGGGAAGGAGTATCCATCACAATGTTCTTCTTGCACATGATTTGGTGAAGGATATGCAATCAAAGGTCAGAGGTAACATAATTTGTTTCAAGGCTGATCTCCGCAAGGCTTTTGACTCTGTGAACAGGAATCTCATTTACCACATGATGGAGGTTATGCATTTCCCTTCTCAATGGATTCAATGGATCAAGAACTGTATTGAGACACCAAAATTCTCCATCCTCTTTAATGGTTCCCCTATTGGGCTTTTCTGTAGTACTAATGGCATTAGACAGGGAGACCCACTTTCCCCTTACTTGTTTACTATAGATATGGAATGTTTGACTTGTATGCTTGAGAAAGAGGTCATCAATGGCAGTCTTCGGGTTCCCTCTGCTGGTTCTTTGAGTGTCTCGCATATCACCTTTGTTGATGACTTGATCATTTTCCTTCAAAATGACATGAGTTCAGTTCATAAGTTTGCTACCATTCTTAAGGAGTTTGGTGACTCTTCTGGTCTCAAGCTTAATCACTCCAAGAGTAAGGTCTATGTTGGTGCTGGAACTCGGAACAAGCAAAGTATCATAGACTGTTTAGGGGTTTCTGAAGGTACACTCTCTTGCCCCTACCTTGGTCTTCCTCTAGTTTCTACTAGGATCAGAAAAACCCACTGCCAGCCGATCATTGAGAAAATTCAGAATCGCCTTCAGTCTTGGAAGACGTGGCTTTTGTCTAAGGCAGAGAGATTGGAGCTTATCCGCTCAGTTCTTCAATCCTATGCTATCTATTGGTTTAATGCTTTCCTTCTCCCCTCTGGGCTGCTTCATGATATTGACAAAATTCTTTGTAACTTCTTCTGGTAATGGGAATGACGACAGCAAATCCATCCATATGATCAAGTGGGAGAGTATTTGTACTCCTAAGGAGGAAGGTGGTTTGAATCTTAGAAAGATTAAGGACTGGAACATTGCTTGTATGGTTAAGCAACTTTGGGAGATTTTACAGCAATCCAATTCCCTTTGGATTCATTGGATTATTCACAAGTATCTTTCAAAAAGTAACATCTGGTAAGCGATTCCTAAACCTCACCATTCTACTGCTTGGCGTAGTATTCTTAAAGCTAGAACTGTTATTCAAAAGCATATTACCTATGACATTGCTGATGGTAAAACTACCAGTCTTTGGTATGACCCCCGGGTGAATGGCAAAAGTATTAATCAACTGTATGGAGACAGGATAAGGCATGATCTTGGGGTTCCAACCGACATCACTGTTTCTAAATTCATTCATAATGGTGCTTGGAGATTTCCTACTCCAATTTCTGCTGACATGTTCACTCTTTGGCCTCTTATAGCCCAAATCACAATTCACAACAATCACATTGATTCTGTTACCTGGATCCATGACCGGGGTAAATTCAGTGCAACTTCAGCCTGGAATCAAATAAGGACCAAGGATCAGTATTGGATGCCTGTTAGGTGGACTTGGGATAGCCCACGCAACCAAACACACTCTTTAAGTACCTGGCAGGCTCTTCATGGAAAGCTCCCTACCTTGGACAACATGCAAAGAAAAGGTTACTCCATTGCTAATAGATGCTGCTTATGTCTCTCTGCAAACGAAAATGTGGATCATCTTTACTTTGAGTGCTCTTACACCAATTGGATTTGGAAGGAGATCTTGAAAAGATTTGATTTCAACAGGAACCCAAAGAATAGCATTCACCTTGAGTTGAATACTCTTATGCAAGCTTTCTCGGGG